>ML378690.1:54292-65527 GCA_005239525.1 Nicotiana knightiana
CCCCCTCCCTCTCCCCCACAACTATGAATAGGGGTCTTCATAACTATGAAAAGACACCAGAAGTTATAACAAGAAGCAATAAAGAGTTCTTGGATCAAACGCTGTAAATTCCTCCACAAATTTCAAGTTTCAAGCAATCAAGTTCATGTTCAAGTTCAAGAAATCAAGTTCAAGCTCAAGAACAAAGAACAAATCAAGGTTCAAGAAATACGAGTTCAAGTCAAAGTTAGTGCGATTCAAGATCATCATTCGTGGCAACAACTACATATTCAAGATCAAGCTCAAAGGCCCTTGAATTTATTTACTATTGGAAATAAGAATATGAGGATCCATAGAGATTGTCCACTCAAATTATTTGAAATCAAATACTACGATTGTTGCAATATTGTTCGGCTTGATTTTATTTTCTTGAATTAAATTTATTGTCTACAATTAATCTTAAATATGATACAGGAGATTAAAAGTCTTTCCAAAAGAAGATTGACATGTTTGGTCTAAGTGGGAAACTGACGCGTACCTAGTTAAATTTTAACTATCAAATTGAAAGTACCAAATTGATAATTCGAGTCAAATAAAAAAAATTTGATTAGCGACTGATTTGACAATTGATTTGATATTGAAAAAGAGAAGAACCGTAATTGATTTCGTTTGATATTAACTAAAAATGGAAATCGAAATCAAACTAATCTGGCAATACATATATGTATTTTTAAAATATTTTATACTGAAAAAAAACTTATTAGAATGTAGTTTATAAAAACTATTTAGATTTTGTAATAATTTTGGTATTTTTACATAATATTTTAAATTTACACTTACAATTTTGAATGGTCCAATAGATTTTGTAGTTAATATAAGTATTTGTATAGCCCAAATCAGGGTTTAACTGAGTCAAAATTAAAATTAAATAAAATCAATCTAATAAAAAAAATTCAATCTGCTTGACCAGAGACCCTATAAGGTCTCCAAATTCAATCTGCTTGACCAGAGACCCTATAAGGTCTCCAACTCTATTTTAAAGATTCTGCTTATTAATTTGGGATAGTGTTCATTTAGCTCTAACCCCCATTAGCTCTAACTAGTTGAAGGCTATCGCTTTTCACTCGTTTTCTATGACACTATGGCTCTTTCGTTTCGATATTATGATTAAAATAAATTATTATTTAGCTACAACTATTGTATCATACAAGGATAAATGAAATATTTCAAACACTAGTTACATATTTTGTACAATGGTCTATGGAAACCTAACTCGTAAAAACCCCAAAAGAACCGAACCAAAAAATCTGACTTTTGATTATTAGATTTGATTTATAGATTTAAAAATCTGATATAATTAATTTATTATAATAAAAAAAATGAAATCAATCCCACCTATATTCACCCTAACCATGCCTATGAGATTAAAAAACTGAAAATGAATGAGTCAGAATTTGAGACTACTTAAATGGAACTTATTGGCAAGTGACAATAAATTTGACTAACCATATCAAAATCTTTACTGCAGAATTCTTTTTACCTCGCTTTACACAGCTCTCGCTACACTTGATAAGAAAGAGGTAGTGGTGCTACATTTGAGAATAATAAGATTGTGAGGGAATGAATAGAACTCCTCCATTCTTAACAAGTGGCCTAGAGCTCGAGTTCAAGTTTAGAGAAAATAAATAAATGTTAAAAAGTGCTTTTCCTTGAGTGAATCTTACACGACACGAAAATTAATTAGTGCTCTAAAAATTACCGATAGCGGATACCACATGAGAAATAAAAAAGTCTTAGGGAAGGAATAAGCAAAAACTCTATGAATGGTAACTAGGAATTTCCTTGTATACACACATTTAAGAAGTATAAGACTTCAATTACAACTCATTTACAACCCGTAACAACTTAATAGGCACGAAAATGTATGAAAAATTAAAAATAGGACGTCAACCATATAACTAACGAGTTTTACTTTGAAACTGTTTGACCCTGAATTTTGATCTTTGCTTAGACAACTAGATTAAATAAAATAAGGTTAATCGCAGCCAATATTAATATCCAAAAGATATGGGAGTCTTGATTGCTGTATCTATAAACTATTTCTGGGCTGAAAGGAATTATAGAAGATTCCAGTTGAAGAAGAAAGAGTATATAGTTAGAGTTAGAGAAATTGTGCTCCAGCTCCATATAGTTTCCCAAAGAAACTGTAAATGGAAGAGTACCTTAGAGCAGTTAAATGGTTTTCCATGTTAACTGGCTAAAATTTGTTGCTACATGAAGAGGCCTAGACTTACCCTTCCTAGTAAGTTGATGAACCTACGTTGTTGATAGCTCAGCAAATTCTGCCTTAGAGTTAGTTTTTTGGTTATTTTGCTGAACTAGCTCTAGAGTCAAATTTAGCTAGTTGTACATAATGCTTACTTGGTTGAATAAAACCTTCTTTTTGACAAAAAAATGTATATTTATACGAATAGCAGTAAATGTTGACAAAACTAATAATATTCAATGACCCAACATAAAGGGATAGCATTAAATAATAACAAATCGCAATGAATGACATTTAAGTAAATAAGAACGTGTGAGTCACATGAAAAGGAGAGATATGTGGATATTTCTTATGACAATGATGAATGATTGATGAGCCTTCGTGTCACGACCCAAAATCCTAACTCAGGTCGTGATGGCGTCCAACATCGGGGTCGGGCAAGCCAACAGTTTATTTACTAGTGAAATTTCCTTATTTAATAAAGACATCCCAACACTTAACAAGTTTTAAGCTTAAAACGCTTAAGTGGAAACAGATAAATTAGCCAACTCAAATAAATGTAGCCACATGGATCATGAACCAATATACACAGTTCCAAAAATATTAAGTCTACTATGTGTGTGTCAGGAACTAGTGTCACAAGTCTACAGGCGAACTAGTAGAATATACAAAAGATGAAATAAATTGTTCTGCTGTCTGAAAGAAGTAGATAGAAATAAACAAAAGATAACTTCATAGTGCTGCTGAGAATCGCCAAGGGAAGCAACTCACCGTGAAGTCAGGTCTGGAATATACTCTCAGGGTCAATCTCCAGTCTAATAACCAGATGCACCAGCCTCAGAACCTGTACAATTAATTATAAAAGCGTCGCATGAGTACATAAACAGATATGTACCTAGTGAGTATCCCGCCTAACCTCTATGAAGTAGTGACGAGAGGTCGACGTGATACTTACTAGGGTCAGACAATATGAAATGAATACAGGCTAATCAGTAATAGCAGTAATGAACAGTAATAAGGAAATGAGCATCAGATAACATTCTCTAGTACTTCACGCCATCCCTTTCTATGGCATACAGGTTGTTCATCGTTCTCTCTTTTCATAAAATCAACAGTTACAATTTTAGGGCTTCTCGTAAATTACCAATCATATAACATGTTATGAACGTACAGCTGATACGGCGTGAAAAGTAAATGTGCATTGCCGAGGGTCGAACGGCCCAAACCATATATGCATCTATCTGCCCCGCTCGCGAATCGAACATGCGACGCAGTTACTATAATACTAGGACTACCCCGCTCGCTAATCATTCATGCGACTCGGGTTAATATAATGCTAGGGCTACCCCGCTCGCGAATCATTCATGCGACTCGGGTTCCCGTACCAATACATGATTAACAGGAAATTTCGGATACTTTAGTAGGGAACCTACTAACAGTATAAGAATTTAATAATGCCAACTTCAAAGCATAACTTTTTAGGCCTTCACATGTGAGATTCGAGGATATTAGACTACTTAGACCATATGCAAGATCACAGATATAACACATAAAGCATGCTTGTGAATTCTAAACTACCCGACAAGGCATAATAGTAGCTACGCACGAGCTCTCGTCATTTCGTGCATGCGTAGCCCCCACAACTAAGGACAAACAACCATTTATAATCACCTATGGGAACAATTTCCTTTTACAAGGTTAGAAAGGAGACTCACCTCGCGTCGAACCTACTCCCCGGGTCAAGAATGCGCCCGAACTCCGAACTCGTCTCCCAAGGACTCGAAACTAATCAAATGTTATACAAATATATCAATTTATACTCAAAAGTATGGAATTATCCTATTTACTTAGTTATTTCACCTTACTTTGAAAAAATCCTAAAACACACCCCCAGGCCCACATGCTCGGATTCCGGAAACTTTTTAAGGAATCGATTACCCATAGCCTATGGATCATTAATATATAGTTTTTGTGTGATTTCATGGCAAATTCCTTGGTAATTCTCCCAATTTCTATAAAACCTAGGGTTTTTACTCTAACCCTTGAATATTCACTAATTAATGAGTTAATCTACCTAAGAATCCAAGTATTAGACTACGTTTATGGTAGGAATTACTTACCTCCAATAACTAGGACGTTTTCCCCTCTTGCATGCTCAAAATTACCCCAAGGAAGAAGAAGAAGGTGAGAAAAAATGAATTAATCCCGCTAAAAAAACACACTGCCCAGTGGTTTCCTCTATGCGAATGCAGCCTGGGTAGTGTGTTCGCGATGCCTTAAGTGACCAGTCCCACATGGGCCTTCAATGCGAACGCGAAGGGGGCCCTGCGAACGTGGAGGCCAGCTGGGCTAGACCTTCACGAATACGGTAGGAGGGTTGCGGACACACAGGGTAACGGGTAGCTGGGCTGGCCCAATGGCCGGACTCTATGCAAATGCGGGGGAGGTGTACGAACGTACTGGGTCAGAAGCCCAACCCATCGCGATCGCGGTGCCTTTAGTGCGAACGCACAGGGAATTCACCACCTCTGCCCAGTTCCTTCTTCGCGAACGTGGTAACCCCTCCGCGAACGCGAAAAGGAAACCAGGCCTGGAATTTTCTGGTGTTTTAAAATTAACTCTAAGGGAGGTAATATCAACGACTGATTTATCTCAAGCCAGAGAGGTAATATCATCATTTATAAATGTCAAGGCAAGCAATACAAGCATGCACAATCATGCCGAGGCCGTACGACCCGATCCAACAATATTTAAAATGTGCACGGCCAGAGGGTCGAATGGCGCTAACCATAGATGCATCTATTTAATCTATTGAGGCGTTCGGCCCATTCCTCAAAAGATAAACATATTCAAACAGTCAATCAAGAATTCGTTAAGGGACAATTATCCAAAGAAAAGGGCAATTTCTCTTTTGAAAGTCAAGAAAATGATGTTTAGCCTTTTATAAATGTATTTACCAAGTTCGGTATGATTAAGCCTTTTAGATAGTCAATAAAATTACAAGTACGGCAAGTAAAGCATGCTTTTGGGTCCTAGACTACCCGGACATAAGCATAATAGTATCTACGCACGGACTCCCTTCACCTCATGCATATGTATCCCCCCCCACAAATAGAAGAACAAATTTACTTATTTCACCTATGGGGTTAATTCCCTCGTACAAGGTTAGAAAGGAGACTTACCTCGCTCCGAAGTTCCATAACCGGCTTCCAAGCCCATCTGACGACTCAAATCGATGCATAACACTCCAAAACTAGCCAATAATTATGTCAACCCATTAATATATGCTCAAATACTCCTAACAATTCAATATATATCAATTCCCAACTCCGCTCAAAAAGTTGACAAAATCGCCCTCGGGCCCACATGCCCGGATTCCAAAATATTTCGAAGATAATGATTACCCATGACTTTACGAACTCAAATATATATTTAGTTTCCAATTCCAAGCCCAAATTTGTGGTCAAAATCAAAAATACCAAATTCTAAGCCTTCAACCACAAACCCCACAATCTATACAAATTTCCATGTTCAAATACATATATAGTCATGTATTTAACTCAAGACTAGTATAAAACACTTACCTCATGCTTGGTGATGAAAATGGCACTCCCAAGTTTCTCCAAAATTGGCTCCCATGGAGGAAATATGGTGAAAATGAGCCAAACCCTCACTTTAAAAGAACACACTGCCCAGTCCGAGTTTCGCACCTGCGGTCACTTGACCGCTTCTGCGGTTCTGCAAGTGCGGACCCACTACCGCTTCTGCGGTCTTCCACCAGGCCCCTCACTCCGCTTCTGCGCTTCCCCTTCCACAGGTGCGTTCCCCCATCTGCGGTCCCAGCATTTCCCATCTCAACCGCATATGCGCTCCTTTTGTCGCTTATGTGGCTCTGCAACTGCGGCCAAGACCTCGCAGGTGTGGTTACATCAGATGACAGCAGGCTTCAGCTCTTTTTCCCAACTCCAATTTGATCCGTTCACCACCCGGAATCCATCTGAGGCCCCCGTGACCCCGTCCAATCACACTAATCAATTCCAAAACACATTACGAACCTAGTCGAGCCTTCAAATCTATAACGACCCGATCGGTCGTGCCGAGAGTTTAGCCCCATTTTCCCTATTTCTACTTCATTTTGTTTTGTTTAACTCATTTATGTTGTGTTGGGTCAGTTGGCTCGGGTTCGGAGTGGTTGTGGAGAGCAATGAGACACTTAGGCTCTTAAGATGGTGAAATAGTTGGAAAAGCCAGCCGGAAGTTGACTTATGGGTAAATGATCTCGGAATGTTGTTTTTACAGATCGGATAGCTTCGTTAGATAATTTGGGACTTAGGAGTGTGGTTGGAATGTGGTTTGGAGGTCCGGAGTAGAATTAGGCTTGAATTGGCGAAATTGGATTTTTGGCGATTTTCAGTCGGTAGTGGAAAATTAGCTTTTGGGGTCAGAATGGAATTCTGAGAGTGGGAACAGGTTCGTAGTGTCATTTTGGATGTGTGTTCAAATTTTCGGGTCATTCGGACGTGGTTTGGGATGTTTCGGCATCGTTGGCAAATTTCGGAAGTTTAGAAATCCTTGGGCTTGAATTATGGGTTAATTTGGTGTTTTGATGTTATTTTGAGCATTCTGAGGGTTTGACTAAGTTTGAATATTGATATATGACTTATTAGTATTTTTTGTTGAGGTTCCGAGGGCCTCGGGAGAAGTTCGTATGGTTGACGGATTGATTTTGGCACTTAAAGAATGTTGGTGTGCTGCTGTTCTGAAATTTCCGC
Organism: Nicotiana knightiana; assembly: GCA_005239525.1. Lineage (NCBI taxonomy): Eukaryota > Viridiplantae > Streptophyta > Magnoliopsida > Solanales > Solanaceae > Nicotiana > Nicotiana knightiana. The sequence continues at coordinate 61,310 of ML378690.1, forward strand.
AAATGCGGATGGGTGGCCGTAGGTGCATTCACCACAGGAGAATATAAGCTTTGCGCAGCTGCGGATTTAGGCAGCCTGTCTTGGAAGCGCATGTGCGGAGTTTGGCTTGCATCTACGAGCCCGTAGATGCGTGAAGAGGGCTGCAGATGCAGATTTTGAGTTTTATGTTAAAACCGCACCTGCGAGGGATTTTCCGCAGGTGCGGTTTCTTGGTCCGCAGGTGAGAGTTCACTGGTTAGAGTATATAAATAGTAGCCTTCGCGAATTTTTGGCTTATTTCATCAATTTTTCATTCGGGTTGGAGCTTGTGGGAGCGATATGAAGAGGGATTCCAAGGGAATTTCATGGAGGTAAGATTCTTGGACCTAAACCTCGTTTCTATGGTGATATTTGACTGATTAGTCATGAAATTTATGGAAATTAGTGGTTAAGATTGGGGGGTTAGGGTTTGAAAGTGGATACTTGATTTAGGGATTTGTAGGGTCGTTTGTGGTCGGATTTTGAAGTAATTTGATTATTTTCCAGTGGGTTTTGTTCCTTTAGCACATATTGATGACATAAATCTGGTTTTGGTTAGATTCGGAGCGATTGGAGGCCGAGTCAAGAGGCAAAGGCATAGCATATTAGGATTTTGGCCGATTTGAGGTAAGTAATGATTTTTAATCTAGACTTGAGGGTATGAAACCCCGGTATTTCGTATTCTTTTCATAAATGAGGTGACGCACATGCTAGGTGACGAGCGTATGGGTGTTCACCAGTAGGGATTGTGACTTCCTCCGTCCCTTAGCGGCTATTAAGCCGCATATTTGACTGGAAATCAAATGTTATTCTGTATTTTTTAAATTTTTACTATTTTTTTGGGTTGTAAGCCATGTTGGGGTTTTGTGCCGACCTTTTTGAACCCTCAGGAGTAATGTTTACTATTGACCTCACACTGTTTTGATTTGAAAGTATATCCTTAGTCATGATTTTTCCTGTTTACTGTTTGATTCAGTTTTTGCTACTCTATTTCAAAACATATGAAAATTGTTTGGGCCGAGTCCCCTTATTTTACTGAAACACCCGAATGGCTGGTGAGGTTGATGACTGAGTGAGGCCGAGGGCCTGATTGTGAGGATATATGGATCGGGTTGCACGCCGAAGCGATATATTGATTGGGTTACACGCCGCAGCGATATATAGATCGGGTTGCATGCCACAGCGATATTGGATCAGGATGCACGCCGCAGCGATATAGTGCTTAGGTTGTAGGAGCCCCTCCGGGGTCTGTACATATCCAATCAGCGCAGTCGACTATTAATGGATCGGGTTGTATGCCGCAACGGTTATTATATAGATTGGGATGCACGCCGCAGCGATTATTATATGGTACCTATTGAGCGTGAGTACTGAGTGTGAATGATTATTGACGAGAGTTGAGTCACGAGTGACTGAGAGGCTTTCCTGAGAGGCTTAATTGTGAGTGATACTGTGCCCGAGGGGCTTATTTGTTATGAAACTATTATTTTCACTCTTCTTTACATTTTGGCCTCTAAATGATAAATGTTGAACCAATGTTTTTATATGAGATTTCAAACGGGAAAACTAGAGTTTTATGAAACTTTCGGAACGTAGATTCCTGACTCGGTTTATTTATTTCCACTGATATTTATTATATGAATTCACATGATTTTAAAAGCTCGTCACTGCACTCAAGTATTTATTTATATTTGTTACTTACTGAATTGGCGTACTCACGTTACTCCATGCACTTTGTGTGCAGATTCAGGTGCCAGGACCAAGTGAGAGTTGATTCATCCTCATTGGAGCATTTGTCGAAGATTGTGAGGTAGTTGTACGGCATTCGCAGCCCCATCCTTCTCCTTCCTATTTTTTCGTTATTTACATTTCATAGACTTTTGTATTAAGGAAATTGTGTCAGATCCTGTGTTCCTTTTAGTTGCTCATGGCTGTTGACTCCGGGTTTTGGGATATTGTTTAGATGTTTTCCTTTGATTATCCGTACTTGCGAGATATTAAAGGTGGAAAGCTTTGTGATAAATTGCATTATTAAATTAAATGAGAAGTCTCTTATATTATGCACAGTAAATTGGTTGGACTAGTACCACGATAGGCGCCATCACGACCAGTTTATATTTGAGGTCGTGACAAGTTGGTATCAGAGCCTAGGTTACATAGGACTCACCGGTCATGAGCAGGTTTAGTTGAATCTTGCAGATCGGTACGGAGACGTCTGTACTTATCTTCAAGAGGCTGCGGAACCCTTAGGAAAAATCTCACATTCTTGAATTCTTGTCATGCGAGTCCATTTATTCAGCCAAAAGCGTAACTCTTTAAATTCATTTCATGTATTCGAATGCGCACATGAGCGCTCGGTATCAACTGTGTAACGGCGGCTTGTGATTTCCATGGGTGAGGTGCGAGATGTGATTTTAGCATATTGATAATGGGCCAGTCTAGAGGACTTGAGCCCGGACATGGTCTGTGGCTTGAGTGCTGGTATTTTGCTTGTGTGAACACGTTCATTTGGGACTTATATGTTGGTTTGTGTCCTTATTGGTGGGATTTTATGACTGGACGACTATGTGGTGAGTGTGATTTGATGGTGAGACGTGTTCAGATTGTTTGATTATGACAAAAGTAATGGGCTGGAGAGGTAGCAAGAACTATTGAGTGTTTGACTCCTGTCTTGAGTTGGCATAAGGCCTCGAGTTGTGAGTGTATTGAAGGACCTCTTATGTAGTTTAGTTGTGGAGTGAAGTGGAACTTCCTGTTATGTTATGAGTTCCTGATGATGTCCTTTGGGTTGACCAATGCCCCAGCAGCGTTCATGCATTTGATGAACAACATGTTTCAGCCATATTTGGATTCCTTTGCTATTGTGTTCATTGATGACATTCTGGTATATTCTCGTAGCCAGGAGGAGCATGCTCAGCATTTGAGAGTTGTATTGCAGAGATTGAGGGAGGAGAAGCTTTATGCGAAGTTCTCCAAGTGTGAATTTTGGCTTCGCTCAGTAGCTTTATTGGGGAACGTGGTGTTCAGTGAGGCTATCCAGGTCGATCCGAAGAAGATAGAGGCGGTGCAGAGTTGGCCCAGAGCGTCCTCAGCTACAAAGATTAGGAGCTTTCTTGGTTTGGCAGGGTATTTCAGTCGCTTTGTGGAGGGGTTTTTTTCTATTGCTTCGCCCTTGACCAGATTGACCCAGAAGGGTGCTCCGTTCAGGTGGTCGAACGAGTGTGAGGAGAGCTTTCAGAAGCTCGAGGCTGCTTTGACCTCAGCTCCAGTGGTTGTATTTCTATCAGCTTCAGGTTCTTATACCACGTATTGTGATGCCTCAAGAGTAGGCATTGGTTGTGTTTAAATGCAAGAGGGTAAAGTGATTGCATAACAGCTATGATTTTAGGAAGGGAAAAGAGAGATATTAGTTTGAGGCTAAGTCGGTGGGGTTATCTTCTTCGGGGTGTTGTGAGGTTATGTGATCCTTATGTTGTTTTGTAGCAAGTTCTCTTTTACCAGTAACTGATATATGTTGCAATTTGAGTTTAGATCACTTGTGGAAGTTGGCACATCTATTACAATGGTGAATGCAAGATTTGCAGATGATTTGAGATATTAGATGGTTTGTGTTATATGAGCTTATGAAGGATTTAGTTGAATCTCACTGCGGTATTGTGGCGGTGATAGCATATGGGCATTATGGGTTATTGTTGTCTTGATATATGGCTTTGAGCCAAGTGGGGGAGTCTGCTAACGATAAGTTGGTTGCACGATTATGTGACGTACTGGTTTCTGTTCGAGGTATACTGGTGAATCAGTTATGACCTGTAGAGGTGGAGTTTGAGGATGACTCGAGTATGGGAGATATTTGGATACAGGTTGTAATGTACTATATGGGTAAATGGGTTTTATTGAATAATTGAGTTGTAACTGTAAAGGGTGCAGTGTGCGCGGAGTAGTAATTTTTCTTCGTTGCTTCGAAGTATGGATTACTTCCTAGTATGTTGGTATGCAAATGGGAGCACGGATCGTTTGGTCCGCCTGGTCGGTTTAATTGGGATCTGAGCAGAGTAAATGACTCTCGAGAATGGTTCTAATGAATGCAAGATTTATGTGTAATGATCACGCTCAACTATGTCTTCTATAAAGACTAAACGGGCGTTGCAAATATAATCCAGGGGTATTATGCCCAGAGTCGATCCCTCAGGGAATTGACGT
>ML378693.1:3360-40670 GCA_005239525.1 Nicotiana knightiana
TATGGTGCATCTTTTGTGGCATATGAATATTATTTCGGAGAGCGAGTGAATTCTTTCTATCTTGAGTTCCTAAGTGTTCTTAAAATTTCATTGTGTGTGGAACTAACTCTTGAATTTGGTGAGGGCACATGATTCACGAAGGAAAGGTAATGTTGTTGACCTCTAAGTTAGAGTAGTGAGTGGATTATGAATAAAGCATGGTATATGTGAGTCAACTATTGAGGTGAGGATGTCACACCTCTGTGATTGAAATGTTTTAAAAATTCTTGGTATAACGATTAAGAGATTTGCTTAATAAGTTGTGTACATGAGTATAGTTTGATTGTTCGAGGACGAGCAAATGTTTAAGTGTGGGGTATTGATGCGAGGCTAGAATTCATGGTTTAACATGTTATATGCCCTACATTTTATGTGCGTTAATGATAAAAATACACTTTTTATGTGCATAATAGAGTCTATTTCATGTGTAGGTGAATTGGAGATGGAAACCGAGCTAAATGGATGCAAATACATCGAAAATACGCTCAAGAGGCGAGGAGGAGTGCACTGGGCTATAGCTGGGCGCCAGAGCCCAAACGCCTGGCCATGCCTGGCGTTAGCCAGGCGTTAGGGTCCAAACGCCAGCCCTAGCCTGGCGTTATCCAGGCGTTAGCATCATAACGCCAGGTCCCTGTTTCGGTCAATTCCGAGTTTTGACAAGTTTAAGTGTATCCTAGTTGAAATAGAAGTCTCCTACACGTTTAGGGTTTGTCCTAAACATATAAATAGACCCCTAAAACACAACTTAACGAGGATTGGAAGGCAGACGAAGGATTTGAAGNCTTAATGGGGATTGGAAGGCAGACGAAGGATTTGAAGAGAAGAAACCATTGAAGTGACAAAACATTGATTTCTACATCTTTTATTCATTACTTTGTAATTCAATTATGCAATTTATTTTGAGTTTGATTCTTATGAACATGTCTAGCTAACTTATTTAATCTAGGGTTTTGGTAGAAACCGCTGGGGATGAATTTATTGCGATATTAATATATTTTAGTTGATTATTCTATATTTGTTCAACTACGTTCTTGTTGTAGTTAATTGAATGACCATCAATTAGCTGTGCCTATTTATTATGTATCTACTTGAGAGAGAGTGCATATTTAGGTAGTTGTTTGAACAACATCACTCCCGGAGTATAGACGAAAGTCATAACCGAGGGTTTAGAGGTTGGATTAGAGATAACGATACCTCGGGTGCAATCTAAAGTGAACTGTATTGCAATCTAGCTAGCGTAACTTGAGAGAGTGCGTCTAGTAAATTATCATAATTACTTGAGAGAGATTTATGGTAGATAGAGTGTTCATGATTGATAGAGACGATTAATTAAACTATAAGAAATATCCGAGAAAGAATTCACCAACGGGGGAAACCATAACCTTAGACCTTTATTATCATTGTTTACACTATATTGTTAGTTAATTGCTAGTTTATTATTTTGTTATCAGATTTAGTAAACATCATCACTTGATATTCAAAAGTCTTGAGAAAATTGATTAAGTAACAGTTTAGTATTTTAAAGACTTAATTGATACGTAAATTCCCTGTGGGATCGACTCTGGGCGTAATACCCCGGATTATATTTGCAGCGCCCGTTTAGTCTTTCTATAAGACATAGTTGAGCGTGATCAAAAATCCAAAGCCGGTGTCATTGATATTGATGCCTAAATTGCTAATGCATGCGTGCTTGAGTTAGCCTCCAAGACTATACTACCATGGAGGTTTGATGTATCTAGCCCATCTGATTCTGGTTTCGAATTTCGGGAACTGAAGAAGAATCGAAGGGCGACGATGTTCAAGATTAGACTGGGGAAAATCTCGAGCCATTGGTGGAACCATCTACCACTCTCGGGGGAGAGTACACTTCTCTTCCTCCTGGACCTGGAGGCACTGCAGTTTAGCTTTACTTGTCTTTCCTGTTTTATATTTCTTTTGGCACAGTCTTGTAAATGAAGACATATTTTGCTCAAATGTTGTTTGAATCTTACTTTTTCTTTAATATCCGTGCAAGTGTTTTAACCCTTGTATTCTCTTAAGTATTGTGCGCATGTTTTTCTGTTTCACATTTTTCTGTATGTGGTCTCATATGCATTTTGGTTCCGAGCATTATCCCTCTTACATGAGGGTAAGTGTTTGCGCAAAAGTTCTTTTTGCGTCCTTTTCATATGCGCCTTCGGGTGTATTTTTCCCTGATGACATTTTTGATTATGGGCATAGATTCTTCCGTAACCAAACCTTTAACGTGAGGGTTTATATAAAAGAGGGCCCTCTTATGTTTATGTGCTCTTCAAAAGGACGTCTCCTGTACATTGTACTAACATTTGAAGTACTTGTTTAACTTTAAAATGACAAAAGTTATCTCATCGTTCAAACAAGAAACAAAATAAAAGCAAAAGGATTTCATTTTATTCCTTTTATTACAAAAAATACATAAGCATCTTGCTATCCAAAAAAGAAATTGTCATTACATGTGGCTATCTTGTACAACTTGTTTCTGCGGGGCTGGCTGCACAGTCACTGGTCCCGATGAAGCATTTTGTTTCTGAATTTTCGTTCCCGGTTGACGTGGCAGTTATTGTTGCAGTATCCTCATATCATTCCCCCCAGTGTTTGAATGCACAAAGTGCGAATTGGAACACTGGAAGTCTTGTATCCTCGAAAGCTCCACCAATGAATTTCTAGGTAATCCTCCACTCAACAACATACTTTGTTTCCCTTTAGGAATCCATGCTATCGAGTGAAAGAATACCTAACAGTCCTCTAGTGGTTTGTGCTCGTGAATGGTCGGGTAACCTCTGTTCGGCAGCAAAATTAACTTCCCAGTGGGAATTTTCTATCAAAGTAGAGATATCTAATCGTCCCTGAGTGGAAACTTGTTTGTTTGCCTTGTTATTAAAGGTCTTACCGTTGTTTCCTTCATAGTACGCTATCTGTTATTGCCTCGTCATAAACCATGCCAGAAAAACCCAACTGGGAAAAAAACTGAATGAAGGGAAAAAGAGTAAAGCACATATTTTTCGTTTGAGTGTTGTTCGTCAGCAGTAGTATCTTTTGAGGTGAGACAACTTCCAGTTGCTAGGCAACTTGTCTCTGCCCTGCCAACTCATATGAACCTTTCCCCATGATAGTTGAAACCCGGTAGGGGCCTTCCTTTGTTGAGCCTAATTTTCCTGCGTTGAGTTACCGAGTGTTTTGAGTTACTTTCCTCAGGACCAAGTATCCTACTTTGAAATAACGAAGGTTTGGTCTTCGATTATAATATCGCTCTACTCTTTGCTTTTGGTGCATAAACGCTCGAGATGCTTTCGGGTCTTCAGGAAGCTTCCCGTGTTCGAGATAGTTGATTATCTCGTTTCTCCAGTCCCAGACCAGACTAGTTCATAGTAACCATACATGTCCAGGGCCGAGTTCATCAATTGCACTACCGTCCCGGATTCTGATCCCTTCATTTCTGTTGATGATCCTAAGTTTGCTAGTGCATCCACTTCCACATTGTCCTTCCTCGGGACATGAGTAATTGACCACTCCCGGAATCGTGCCAAAAGAGCCTGGACTTTTACCACGTATTGTTGCATACGTTCTTCTATGGTATCAAAGATTCCGTAGACTAGATTTACCACTAGTTATGAGTCACATTTGATTTTGATAACCTCGAAATCAAATCCCCGAGCCAATTTGAGCCCTACAATCAAAGCTTCATACTCTGCTTCATTATTAGTTAAAGGGATCGTTCTGATGACTTGCCTAAAGCTCTCTCCCGAAGACGTGATAAGACTATTTTGATCCCGAACCATTTTACGTTTGAAGCTCCACCGTAAATAAGGTCCAAAGCCCCGATGTCAATTCTGACACCATTACTGCCTCCTTGGTCGCCAGAGGTAGCAGTCCCGGACTAAAATCGGCCACGAAGTCAGCAAAGACTTGCGACTTAATTGCAATCCTCAGTTTATATTTTGTGCAGAATTCACTCATTTTGACGTCCCATTTGGCCAATCTACCCGATATCTTGGGTTTGTGGAGGATGTTCCGAAAAGGCATAGTAGTCACCACAACTATCGGGTGACATTAGAAGTAGGGCCTGAGCTTCCGAGCAGCGACTACAAGAGTTAAGGCCAGTTTTTCAAAATTTGGGTAGCGAGTTTCTGCTCCCGTTAAAATTTTGCTAACGTAATAAATGGGAAATTGAGTACCTTCGTCCTCCCGGATTAAAACTAGACTTACTGCAACTTCTGAAACTGCGAGGTAGACTAGCAATGTTTCGCCTTCTTTTGGTTTTGAAAGCAAGGGAGGGCTTGATAAGTACTTCTTAAGGTCCCTCAAAACCTGTTGGCACTCCGGTGTCCATTCAAAACTATTCTTCTTCTTGAGTAATGTGAAGAAGCGATGACATTTTTCCAACGACCGGGAAATGAACATGTTCAAAGATGCTATTTTCATGTGAGTCTTTGGACCTCTTTTTCGTTCATCAATTGATCAGGATATTGTCTATGGCCTTGATTTTGTCAGGGTTCACCTCAATTCCCCTTTGCGAGACCAAAAATCCCAGAAACTTACCATAACTAACCCGAACGCGCATTTCTCGGGGTTAAGTTTCATGTTATGTTGCCTCAGGATGTCGAATGTTTCTTGCAGATGATTAAGATTTTCACCTACATTCAAATACTTAACGAGCATATCATCTATATAAACCTCCAAAGTTTTTCCTATTTGTTTTTTCAAACATCTTATTTATGAGCCGCTGATAAGTGCCTCCGGCGTTTTTCAACCTGAAGGGCATTACATTGTAGAAGTATGTACCAAAATTCGTTATAAAAAAAGTTTTTTCCTGATCTTCCAGGTCCATCTTGATTTTGTTGTACCCATAATAAGCATTGAGGAAACTCATTAACTCGTGCCCGGCCATGGCATCAATCATCTGATCGATATTTGGCAGTGAGAACGAGTCTTTCGGGAACGCCTTATTAAGGTCTTTATAGTCTACACACATGCAAAATTTATTGTTCTTCTTAGGAACTACTACTACATTGGCCAGCCAATCCGGATACCTTACCTCTCGAACTGAACCAATTTTAAGTAAGTGGGTTACCTATTTTTTGATGAATTTATTCCTGGCCTCAGCAGTAGGGCGTTTCTTCTATCTTACCGAATGTATGTTGGGATCCCAACTCAGCTTGTGCACGGCTATTTCTATCAGGATACCTGTCATATCCTCGTGCGACCATGCATAACCATCAACATTAATTTTAAGGAATTCAAAACCAAACCTGAGCTCTAGGTGTAGTCATGTCCCCAAATGAAACTTCCTCTCTAGGAATTCCTCGAACAATGCCACCTACTCCAGTTCTTCTGTCGTGGACTTCGTTGCGTCCGTCTCTTCTGGAACCCAAAAATATCTCGGCACTTGATATAGTTCTGATGACTCTACTTCCGGGATAATTCCTTCTAGCTCGGGAGTAGGTGTCGGTTCCTGTAATTTCTATGTTGCGCGTTCTTTTTCTTTTCTACTAGAAACTGAGATTACATTCATCTCTCTTGCAGCCGGTTGATCTCCTCTTATTTGTCTGATTACTTTGGGCGTTAGAAACTTCAGTAATTGGTGATATGTAAAAGGTACATCTTTCATTTCGTGTAACGATGGCCTTCACAAGATGATTTTGTATCCCATATCACCATCTACCACTTCGAAGAGAGTTGTTTTCATTACCCCTTTAGCATTCGTGAGCAACAAGATCTCTTCCCGGGTCGTCACACTCTTAAGGTTGAATCCAACGAGGAGTTTTATTGCCGAGATGATGCTTCTGGTGAGTTTAACTTGATCCAATACTCTCTATTTTATAATATTATCCGAACTTCCTAGATCCACTAAAACACATTTAATCTTAAAACCAAACACATTTAAAGAAATTACCAGTGCGTCATTGTGTGGTAACAACAATCCGTCAGCGTCTTCCTCCGTGAAAGTGATATTGTCTTCCCGGAGTCTTTTACTATGAGTGACTGATACTTTGGTCTTCTTTGCTGCCAAAAAGGTGACCCCATTAATCTCGTTCCCCCCGAAGATCATATTGATCGTTTCCTGTGGGGGTTCTTCTCCTGCTTTCAGGGGTTCTATGTTATCTCTGTTACAACCGTAATTGTTCTTAGCTCAGTCTCTCAATAATTCTCTGAGATATCCATTCTTCAACAGTGTTTCCACTTCTTCCCGGAGATGTCCTTAGTCCCCTGTCTGGTGATCGTTTGTCCCATGGTATTCACACCATAAGTTGGGATCCCTCTGGACGGGATCAGATCTCATAGGTCTTGGGAATCACGCCTATTTAATGTTTCTCACGGCTAACACCAGTTTCGCTGTGCTGACGTTGAAGTTGTATTCTAATAACCTGGTAAGAAAGATCTTGAGACCCTGATGTCTCTTTATCTTAAAGAGTAAGAAAGATCCCGAGACCCCGATGTCTCTTTATCTTGAAGCGATCTATTGTTTCAACCACGATTGGTCCATCTGTCACCAGTGAACTTATTTGTTGCTCGGAAGTTTCTGCCACGGCCTTTTGTCCACTCGTAGGGCAAAAATCGGCCCCTCAAAGTTCATCTGCCTGCGTCGTAGTTATTTTTTGCTTTATCTCTGATCTTCTCCCGTCCTTTAGCCGATGTTGTGGACCCGACCTGTTCATTATCAATCCTTATCTTCGACTAGTAACGTTTATGGACATCTGCCCAAGTTGTTGCTTAAAACTCAAGCAGGCTCTCCTTCAGCTTTTGGGAAGCGTCTGAGCTTCTCGGGTTCAATCCTTTGGTGAATGTTTCGGATTCCCATTCATCCGGGACGGACGGGAGCAACATCCTTTCTTTTTGGAATCGCGTAACAAGCTCTCGCAATAATTCAAATTCTCCCTGCACAATCCTGAATAAGTCGGCCTTCGAGGCTTGTACTTTCCTGGCCCCGACATGAGCCTTAATGAAGGAATTTGCGACCATCTCGAAGAAATCTATGGAATGCTCGGGTAATAATGAATACCACGTTAGATCCCCCCTCGTGAGAGTTTTTCTGAATTTCTTTAGCAGCACTGATTCAGTTTCGTGAGGAGCTAAATTATTTCCCTTCACCGTCATTGTATATGTAGTAATATGCTCCTGTGGGTCTGAAGTTCCATCGTACTTTGGCATTTCAAGAATTTTGAGTTACTTCGGGATTAGTTCTGGTGTCGCACTCCGCTTGTACGGTAATTGGATATACTTTTCCGCATTCGAGCCTTTCAGTAGTGGTGGCGTGCACGGGCTTTGATCCATGCGGGTGTTTAATTCATTAATGAATCGCAAAATTTCATCCTTGAACAGATCGTTCTCGTTGTTGAGGCTGGATCGTTCTCAAGAAAATGTTGGAAGCAGCAAAGGGCAAATGGACCAAGGAATTGCCAGGAGTTCTATGGGCCTACCGGATAACAGCCAAATCAAGCACAGGAGAAACCCCTTTTCCCCTTGTATACGGTGTCGAAGCCTTAATCCCGGTGGAGGGAGGGTCCCACTTTGAGATATTTTCAGGCATATGAAGAATCGAATAGTGCATCGATGTTAATAATCTTTGGATTTCTCGAGGAATGCAGGGAGTTGGCGCATGTAAGAATGACAACCCAAAGTAGAGAATCAAGCAATATTATAATCGAAGAGCCAACCTTTGTTAATTCAAAGTAGGAGACCTGGTCCTGAGGAAAGTAACACAAAACACCCTGGAACTCAACGCGTGCAAATTAGGCTCAACATGGATAGGCCCCTACCGGGTTTCATCTATCACGGGGAAAGGTTCATACGAGTTCGAGAACCAAAGAGGAGACAAGTTTCCCAGCAACTGGAACGTGGCTCACCTCAAAAGATACTACTACTGACAAATAACACTCAAACGGAAAGTATGTGCTGCACTCTTTTTCCCTTCATTCAGTTTTTGTTCCAATTGAGTTTTTGTAGCAGGCTTTTAACGAGGCAACAATCAAAAGCATATTACAAAGACGACAATGGTAAGACCTTTGATAACAAGGCAAACAAACAAGTTTCCACCCGGGGATGATTAGATAATCTTTGCTTCAATAGTAAATTCCCACTGGGAAGTTAAGTTTGCTTCCGAACAGAGGTTACCCGACCGTTCACGAGCACAAACCACTAGATGACTATTAGGTATTATTTCGCTCGATTGCATGGATTTCTAAGGGGAATCAAAGTATGTTTCCGAGTGGAGGATTACCTAGCAGTTCATTGGTGGAGCCTTCGAGGATAGAAGACTTCCAGTGTTCCAATTCGCACTCTCTGCATTCAAACACCGTGGGAGAATGATATGAGGATATGGAAACAATGACTGCCACGTCAACTGGTAACAAAAATCCGTAAACAAAACGCTTCATCAGGACTGGGGACTCCGCAGTCAGCCCTTCAGAAACAAGTTGTACAAGAGAGCCACATGTAATGACAATTTATTTTTTGCATAGCAAGATGCTTATGTATATTTTGAAATAAAAAGAATACAATGAAATTCTTTTGTTTTTATCTTGTTTCTTGTCTTAACGATAAGCTAACTTTGTCATTTGAAAGTTGAACAAGTACTTCAAATGTTAGTGTCGTAATGAACAGGAGACGTCTTCTTCAAGAGCACCGTAAACATAAGAAGGCCCTCTCTTATAAAACCCTTCACGTTAAAGGGTGGTTAGTTCTGGAAGAATCTATGCCCGTAATCAAAAATGCCATTAGGGAAAAAAATACATCCGAGATCACATACATAAAAATGTGAACAGAAAACATACGCAGAATCCTTAAGAGAATACAAGGGCTAAAAAACTTGAACGGATATTCAAGCAAAAGTAACACTCAAACAACATTTGAGAAAAATATGTCTTCATTTACAAGAATGTGCCAAAAGAAATACAAAACAGGAAAAGACAAGTAAAGCTAAACTGCAGCGCCTCCAAGTCCAGAGGAAGAGAAGTGTCCGTGCCCCAGGGAGTGGTAGATGGTTCCACCAATGGCTCGAGATTTTCCCCAGTCTGATCTTCAACATTGTCGCCCTCTGATTATCCTTCAGTTCTCGAAAATTCAGAACTAGAACTAGATGGGCCAGATACATCGGACTTCGATGGAAGTTCAGCCTTGGCGGCTAACTCAAGCTCGCGTGCCTTAGCAATTTTGACATGAATATAAATGACACCGTCTTTGGCTTCTTCCAAGATTTTTTTTCTTCATGTTGTACATGGAATAAGTTTTTTCAACAATGGGGGATGCCTCTCGGCGCCTGAGTTCTTCTTTGAGTTTGGTTAACTCGGAAGAAAGATTTTCCCGGGCAGACCTAGCAGACTTAAAGTTGACGTCAAGCTCACAAACAGTTAAAATGAAGAGCCTGTTGTCGCATCCCCTTTTATCCTCGCGGAATCGGATTTATGACATTGGTTGGACAACTCGTTCCTTTTGGGAAAGGGGTTTACATATTCTGAAGAGTCGCCACCTAATGATTTTAACGGTGTGTTAGGGCACCTAAGGGGTTCAATTATAACTATGTTGTTAACGAGAGATTTGGGTAAGGGCTTGAAATTATCCTAAGGGGAAGGTGTTAGGCACCCCTCAGGATCCACAAGTGTGGTTCTCGGCCAAGATTTCGTGAATTTGTATAACTAGCAAATAACAAGTAAAGGCTTAAATGAGAGGGAATTTAAGTTTTAAGCATGTAGATATTTAGAAAAATAGTAAAGAAGATTGACTTTTGAAAAGGAATTACGAGCTAGCATATAAAGGTGTCCTAGGTTTATAATAATATGGATCACATCAATGCAATACCCGGTAATCACTCCTCGAAGAGGGGCTACACGTGGTATTAGCACACCGGTCATCATATCCATATTCTACCCTTCCCACCCCGTAAGGTTATTAAAACGAGTGTTGGTCTCGACCTCTATTACATGCTGTTACCCGTCCCTTCCTATCAGTTCCGGAGGAAATTAGGACTCCTATCCTAAAGGAGGTTCTAGGCAGACCCTCAGGTTTTAAAGGTAAAATTCTAAGGCGACAGATAACAAAACAAGTAGTACTACAGATAAAGGAAAGCATAGAAAACAGATAAAGGCTCAAATATTCCTCCACACACAGTACACATAAACAACATGTCTCATACACAATTAAGGCCCATATTAATTCGGAATCCTAAAGCATGGTATCTAGGTGATAACACAAAGACAGATTATTACATAACTCAGAGAGGAAGTCTTAATCAGGCTTGCCTACTAGTTTTAAGCATGCTGACAGTTAAATATGATCGCAAAGACAGTTCTGATTTTATCTTCTTTTTTTTAAGTTAATTACCTAAGTCTTGCCTAAGTGTTGGATAACATTCAACAATTATTCAGATTTGTTAATGAATCTAGGTTGTTTATAGCTAATAACATGCGATTCTAGGTGTGAAGATGTACAAAGACTGATTACCAGTTGCTGAGAACAGGGGACTGTTCTGTGTTTAGACTAAATGCAGTTAAATAGATACGATCCTATAGCATGATATCTAATGCAACATGATGCATAATAACTTAAACGGGATTTCTAAATGTGCATAGAATCATAGCATTATGCACAATTTCAGGAATAGCATAGGTGACAGATTTTTAGTGGTTGTTCACCTAGAACATGATCTCTACGTGTATAGCATGATGAGACGTGATTACAGCTTATTTATCCTAAGACAGTACTTCTAGTGAAATTTCAGAACATGGGCAAAATCACGTGATAACAACTTATTTTATTGTAATTATTTATCCTATAGGTAGGATTTCTAAGCGTGAAGATGTTGAATGCACATAAATCCTAAGTAGCATGATATTTAATGCATGGCATGGTGTACCTAAACATGGCTGCTATTGCGCATAGAGAAAATAAACCTAGAGGCATGGTTTCTACCCTTAATTATACTACAACATGCATATCACCCATCCATTTTCACTATCCGACCCTAGAGTTGTTTACAAATAATTATTACATGCCATTGAATACGAATTACACAGCTGAAATAGAAGGAAAATAAGAAGTTGACTATATGGAGCCCACTGAATAGGCTCAAGTCTCCAGGTCCTCAATGCCAGGTATTATTTCACAACCTTCTCATAATCCGGGTGTGTCAGAGTTCCTTGCTCCCGGGCAGTGCTCACACCCAGATTTCATAGCCAAAATAGAGTAAGTGCAGTGTGAAATGGCCACCCTCTGTGTGTCAAAGTTCAGAGGGAGCTCAAGGGTCCCAAGGCAATGCTCACACAGAAGGGGAAGAACCTAGATTTCTAAGAGTATATGTGGGAGTGCTTTTTATTTTTTGAAAAGGTTTAAGTAAGAAAACAGTTTTGAGAAAGGGTAAGTAAGAAAACAGTTTTGAAGAGGGAAATTTGATTGGAATAGAACATCACACAAAGGACCAGGGATAGTCCAACAATCACAAACAGGGGTAATGGGATTTGAGGGACAAATACAAAGCATGTGAGGGCAAACATGTAGCAGGAAGACACACATATAGGCATGCAATCAGAAGCTCGGTTCAGAGGATTAGGGGTACAGTAAAGTACTAGGTTAGATTAACACCCAAACAACTAAGACCATGATTAAACTAATGTACCAATCATAGGTATGTGGATTCACACAAGAAACAGAAACATGTTAGTCATTGACAAGTAAAGCATAAACTTAACAGGCAGAGGGGAGTTCAGAATCCTAGATACATGTTGAATAATAAGCAAATTAGAAACACACTGAATTACAACAGTAATAGAAACATGTTGGTTTGAGAATTGAAATCTGAATTAGAACATACCAGTGAAGTGAAGAAAAGCAGCAACACAAACAGGAAGTAGGAGATGCACAATAGTTAGCCTTGGCTTGCAGCCGGCTACTTAGAATAGTAGTAGTTAGCACATAAGAGAGAGCAGAGAGTTTTTTTATTTGTGTGAGTGAGAGAGTTGAACATATCAGTTCCTCTGTTTGGAAAATAAGAGGCCTGGGTATATATAGCTTTGAAAACAGTAGTAAATAAGGTACAAATCAAAGTCAGGCAGCAATTAAAGGAATCAGAATCAATCAGTTTAAGTACTTCCTCTAATTAAGGGGTTAACTTTCAAACGGTAATGGACATGTGACAAATAAGGAAAGATACCACATGGCTGACATCTAACACATAAGGAAATATTTCAAACTAATACAAGTATAGGGCAGGTAATTAGGCTAGGTACATAACATATTGATTAAGGAATGTCATAAGAATCAACATAATCAATTACGAAAAATAAGGCAGGGAATGATGGAAATCAGCAAGAAACTCTCGAGTGAGGTTCAAAACTCAGGAAATTAGCACCAATTAGGGAAAGTATCACGTATGACTGGAATACCACACAGGGAAATAATTTCAGCATATAGAACAAGTAATTAGTCTAGGTTCAGAAAATCTAATAGGTCTATAAGAATCGATTAACAATAGAATCAATCAAATAAGGCAAGTGAATAACTCATGGGTCAAAATCAGTAATGTATTACCATAGGAGATCAGTGAAGGACACTAATCCCAGGGAATAAGGGACTCGAATAAGGACAACATCAGCTAAAGGAAATCAACACGAATCAAATAGATAATGGTCAAGCTGAAACCCTAGTAATCATAGTAGAGTAAAATCATACGAAATTAGGGATTCACATGAATTACAGAGTAAACATTGATGTAAGCGGGAAAAGCAAGAAAATCAAAGACATAGATGAATACCATAGGGTAAATTTTAGAGAATCATAAAGCTCATGAGACGCAAGCACATATGCAAACATATTATCAGAGACAAAATCAGGAACTCAAGGTTTAGGACTAAAGACTAGGGTTTTAACACAACAACTCAGATAAAGAGAGAGACTTAAATAAATCGCTAAAACACAGTAGAAACCCTAGGATAACACTAAAGAATCATAGGAAACCCGTTTTAAAAAGGGGTTATGAAACCCTAGTTTGAAGATGAAGAATCGTTTTAGGGAAAACGGAACAACCTTTGAAAACACCAAAAATGGCTCATAATATGCCAAGATCTGTTACATATCTAAGAAAATCAGAGACTAGTAATTCGGGTTTCACAGAGACAACCCAAAGAGAAGGAAAAACGGCTTAGAAACCACTGGTTCTAGCTGGAAATAACAGAATCTTACTCGGACAGCCACGGATGACCGGAGAACAGCATGTGAGATCATGGGAGGTAAGTGAACCGCCTTTGGTTCCCTTGAAAACCTCAGGACAACATCAATTCGATGTAGGAGGAGAGCCATAGGTTGGGGGTGGTGGTGAGACCACCATGGTTACCGGCAAAGCAACGGCCGGAGAAGGGGCTAGGTTTAGCAGAGGGAGTCGAAGAGATGAGAAAGTTGAGAGAAATGAGAGTAGAGGGTGGCAGAGTGTAACGATAGAATGAGAGAGGGGAAAATGAGGGTTTGGGGTAGGTCGTTTAGGATTAATTAAAGAAAAGGGTAATCTGAGCCGTTGATCAAAAAGATCAACAGCCAGGATTTAAAAGGAAATGGGCCGGGTTAGGTAGAGGTTTGGGGTTGGGTCATTTAATTGGGGTTTGGGCTGGTTTTAATAGGTTAGAATTGAAATGAAAAATGGCTATTTGTCAAATACCCCATAAAAATAGATATAATTTATAAAAATAGCTGATAATTATAAAAATAAAATTGATGCTTAATGAAATTAAATTATCATGATTAATTAGTATTTAAAATATAAAATGACTAATTATTGGGCCAAAATAGCATAAAACATATGATTAGGCTATAATTGCAAAGTTATTGCAATTATAGCCAAAGAGTGTCAATCCGGCTAATTGTGAAATAATTTGGTCTCAATAGGATTAAAAATAACATATTAAGTCAAGAAATGTTTTTGAAATAATATTTAGTGCAATTTATAATTAATTATTAGAGATAAAAATAATGGATAAATTAGGAATAAATTTATAAAAATATGAGAAAATTATGGGAAAATGCCAATTGTTATGGAAACCTGATTTTGAAGGTATATATGCAAGTTAAAAATAATTTGAGGAGAAATTGGGTATCAACGCCTGTTATGCTAGATAGTTTTCCTGTACTTCTCTTCTATATGGGCATGTTTCACCCTTGCGACAACAAGCTCTTCGACTTTGGAGCTCAAGGTTGCTTCCAAGTTAGTTACCCTTGCAGCAGCAGCCTCGGGCTCGGTTGTAGAAAGAATGGAGTCCTAGACTTCAGCCCATTTAGCCTTGGACTCATCAAATCTAACCCTCAGCGGGGAAATTTCTTGACTGAGGATTACCACTTCTTGCTCGCTTTGCTGTAAATGAGCTTCCAAAACAACAACCTCAGTGGCTCTGGTTTCCAGTTCCGAGATGCAGAGAATGTTTTGGTCCCTCTCCACCAAAAGTTGATCCCATGTAGAAGTAAGTTCTTCCTTCTCACGAATCAACCTTTGAAGGCCCTCATAAGCAAGAAAGTTCCACTAAAAAACAAGAAGAGGTAAACTTAGAATACATTTATTCGAAGGTAGAAGAAATAACAGAGAAAGAAAGAAATGTACCGCTGCGGCGTTGTGCATAGAGATATTCAACCAACACTCTCTTGAGAGTGTCTGAATTTTCTTCCAATCCTTCTTTGAAGCCAAGGGCTTCAGATATTTAGCAAGCTCCATTGGTGGGGAGAGAAGATTGCACCTGGTAGAGACCGAAAGAGTAACATTCATCATCCTCTGTGGATCTTCGGAAAGGGAAGCATAATTTTGCCTCAAATTTCCATGAACTAAGGACTGAGGAAGAGGAACTCCTTTTTCATGGTCAGGTGTGGCCGATGGAGATGATGTAGCTATCGCTGATGGAAGAGTGGATGAAGATGGAAGTGATATAGCTACTGTTGGTGGAACAGTGGATGAAGATGGAAGTGAGAAGGAGAAACGGCTTAGAAACCACTGGTTCTAGCCGAAAATAACAGAATCTTACTCGGACGGCCACGGATGGCCGGAGAACGGCATGTGAGATCATGGGAGGTAAGTGAACCGACTCTGGTTCCCTTGAAAAGATCAGGGCGTCCAGTGTAGGAGGAGAGTCATAGGCTGGGGCTGGTGGTGAGACCACCATGGTTACCGGCAAAGCAACGATCGGAGAAGGGGCTAGGTTTAGCAGAGGGAGTCGAAGAGATGAGAAAGTTGAGAGAAATGAGAGTAGAGGGTGGCAGAGTGTAACGATAGAATGAGAGATGGGAAAATGAGGGTTTGGGGTAGGTCGTTTAGGATTAATTAAAGAAAAGGGTAATATGGGTCGTTGATCAAAATGATCAACAGCCAGGATTTAACCGTTCATCGGCCGGGTTAGGTAGAGGTTTGGGGTTGGGTCATTTTAATTGCGGTTTGGGCTGGTTTTAATAGGTTAGAATTGAAATGAAAAATGGCTATTTGTCAAATACCCCATAAAAATAGATAAATAATTTATAAAAATAGCTGATAATTATAAAAATAAAATTGATGCTTAATGAAATTAAATTATCATGATTAATTAGTATTTAAAATATAAAATAACTAATTATTGGGCCAAAATAGCATAAAACATATGATTAGGCTATAATTGCAAAGTTATTGCAATTATAGCCAAAGAGTGTCAATCCGGCTAATTGTGAAATAATTTGGTCTCAATAGGATTAAAAATAACATACTAAGTCAGGAAATGTTTTTGAAATTATTTTTAATGCAATTTATAATTAATTATTAGAGATAAAAATAATGGATAAATTAGGAATTAATTTATAAAAATATGAGAAAACTATGGAAAAATGAAAATTGTTAGAGAAACCTGATTTTGAAGGTATATATGCAAGTTAAAAATAATTTGAGGAGAAATTGGGTATCAACACCTGTTATGCTCGATAGTTTTCCTGTACTTCTCTTCTAGATGGGCATGTTTCGCCCATGCGGCAGCAAGCTCTTCGACTTTGGAGCTCAAGGTTGCTTCCAAGTTAGTTACCCTTGCAGCAGCAGCAGCCTCGCGCTCGGTTGTAGCAAGAATGTAGTCCTGGACTTCAGCCCATTTAGCCTTGGACTCATCAAATCTAACCCTCAGCGGGGAAATTTCTTGACTGAGGATTACCACTTCTTGCTCGCTTTGATGTAAATGAGCTTCCAAAACAACAACCTCAGTGGCTCTAGTTTCCAGTACCGAGATGCGGAGAATGTTTTGGTCCCGCTCCACCAAAATTTGATCCCATGTAGAAGTAAGTTCTTCCTTCTCACGAATCAACCTTTGAAGGCCCTCAGAAGCAAGAAAATTGTACTACAAAACAAGAAGAGGTAAACTTAGAAGACATTTGTTCGAAGGTAGAAGAAATAACAGAGAAAGAAAGAAATGTACCGATGCGACGTTGTGCATAGCGATATTCAACCAACACTCTCTTGAGAGTGTCTGGATTTTCTTCCAATCCTTCTTTGAAACCAAGGGCTTCAAATATTTAGCAAGCTCCATTGGTGGGGAGAGCAGATTGCACCCCGTAGAGACCGAAAGAGTAATATTCCTCATCCTCTGTGGATCTTCGGAAGGGGAAGCATAATTTTGCTCCAAATTTCCATGAACTAAGGACTGAGGAAGAGGAACTCCTTTTTCATGGTCAGGTGTGGCCGATGGAGATGATGTAGCTATCGCTGATGGAAGAGTGGATGAAGATGGAAGTGATGTAGCTACTGTTGGTGGAACAGTGGATGAAGATGGAAGTGAGAAGGAGAAACGTCTTAGAAACCACTGGTTCTAGCCGGAAATAACAGAATCTTACTCGGACGGCCAGAGATGGCCGGAGAACGGCATGTGAGATCATGGGAGGTAAGTGAACCGCCTCTGGTTCCCTTGAAAACCTCAGGACAACATCAATCTGGTGTAGGAGGAGAGTCATAGGCTGGGGGTGGTGGTGAGACCACCATGGGTACCGGCAAAGCAACGGCCGGAGAAGGGGATAGGTTTAGCAGAGGGAGTTGAAAATATGAGAAAGTTGAGAGAGGTGAGAGGAGAGGGCGGCGGAGTGTAAATGAGAGGGGGGAAATGAGGGTTTGGGGTAGGTCGTTTAGGATTAATTAAGGAAAAGGGTAATTTGAGCCATTGATCAAAATGATCAACGACCAGGATTTAAGAGGACCTGGGCCGGGTTAGGTAGAGGTTTGGGGTTGGGTCATTTTAATTGGGGTTTGGACTGGTTTTAATAGGTTAGAATTGAAATGAAAAATGGCTATTTGTCAAATACCTCATAAAATAGATAAATAATTTATAAAAATAGCTGATAATTATAAAAATAAAATTGATGCTTAATGAAATTAAATTATCATGATTAATTAGTATTTAAAATATAAAATGACTAATTATTGGGCCAAAATAGCATAAAACATATGATTAGGCTATAATTGCAAAGTTATTGCAATTATAGCCAAAGAGTGCCAATCTGGCTAATTGTGAAATAANTGGGGTTTGGGCTGGTTTTAATAGGTTAGAATTGAAATGAAAAATGGCTATTTGTCAAATACCTCATAAAATAGATAAATAATTTATAAAAATAGCTGATAATTATAAAAATAAAATTGATGCTTAATGAAATTAAATTATCATGATTAATTAGTATTTAAAATATAAAATGACTAATTATTGGGCCAAAATAGCATAAAACATATGATTAGGCTATAATTGCAAAGTTATTGCAATTATAGCCAAAGATTGTCAATCCGGCGAATTTTGAAATAATTTGGTCTCAATAGGATTAAAAATAACATATTAAGTCAAGAAATATTTTTGAAATCATTTGTAATGCAATTTATAATTAATTATTAGAGATAAAAATACTCGATAAATTAGGAATAAATTTATAAAAATATGAGAAAATTATGGAAAATTGCCAATTGTTATGGAAACCTGATTTTGAAGGTATATATGCAAGTTAAAAATACATTAAGCAGAAATTGGGTATCAACACCTGTTATGGTCGATAGTTTTCCTGTACTTCTCTTCTAGATGGGCATGTTTCGCCCCTGCGGCAACAAGCTCTTCGACTTTGGAGCTCAAGGCTGCTTCCAAGTTAGTTACCCTTGCAGCAGCAGCAGCCTCGCGCTCGGTTGTAGCAAGAATGGAATCCTGGACTTCAGCCCATTTATCCTGGACTCATCAAATCTAACCATCAGCGGGGAAATTTCATGACTGAGGATTACCACTTCTTGCTCGCTTTGCTGTAAATGAGCTTCCAAAACAGTAACCTCAGTGGCTCTGGTTTCCAGTTTCGAGATGCGGAGAATGTTTTGGTCCTGCTCCACCAAAAGTTGATCCCATGTAGAAGTAAGTTCTTCCTTCTCACGAATCAACCTTTGAAGGCCCTCAGAAGCAAGAAATTTGTACTACAAAACAAGAAGAGGTAAACTTAGAATACATTTGTTCGAAGGTAGAAGAAATAACAGAGGAAGAAAGAAATGTACCGTTGCGGCGTTGTGCATAGCGATATTCAACCAACACTCTCCTGAGAGTGTCTGAATTTTCTTCCAATCCTTCTTTGAAGCCAAGGGCTTCAGATATTTAGCAAGCTCCATTGGTGGGGAGAGCAGATTGCACCCGGTAGAGACCGAAAGAGTAACATTCCTCATCCTCTGTGGATCTTTGGAAGGGGAAGCATAATTTTGCCCCAAATTTCCATGAACTAAGGACTGAGGAAGAGGAACTCCTTTTTCATGGTCAGGTGTGGACGATGGAGATGATGTAGCTATCGCTGATGGAAGAGTGGATGAAGATGGAAGTGATGTAGCTATTGTTGGTGGAACAGTGGATGAATATGGAAGTGATGTAGCAGTTGCTAGTATTGGAGAAGGTGGAGATGAAGTTGACGGGGTTGAAGAATGAGAAACAGTTGCATAAAAAACAACACTGGATGTTGGGTGCTCGCCAACCGAAGACGGCAAGGACCCGGTACTCTGCCTAGCAGTACCGGACACAACAATTGGGGCCCAAGA
Source organism: Nicotiana knightiana (assembly GCA_005239525.1). Taxonomy (NCBI): domain Eukaryota; kingdom Viridiplantae; phylum Streptophyta; class Magnoliopsida; order Solanales; family Solanaceae; genus Nicotiana; species Nicotiana knightiana. Next base: position 22,424 of record ML378693.1, read on the forward strand.
ACAGGATTTAGAATTATCTACCAAACCAAATTCTCCCCAAAGTGCCGAAACATCATCCTCGGTTGGTGTAACAGTCTCAACAAGTTGAGCATCTTGTTGAGATGATAAGGATCGTCCCCTTCTATGAAGAGAAGCTCCCTCATCACTAGCTTCATCATCATCATCAATCATCACGGTGTCTATGACCGGCCTGGAAGGAGGACCGGTCGTCATCTCCACCAGAGATAGCTCGAGGACAACAGTCTTTGCCCGCTTGTTCTTCTCCCCGGCCGCAGAAGAACGCCTTCTGTTTGGTTGCTTTTCTTCTGACCGGGGACTCCGTGAAGATATGTTTGCGCCCGAAACAAGCCCAGAGATACGTGTTCGAGTAAGAGCTTCCTGAAGCAGCCTCGCTGCATCAGCAGGATCAGCTAGAACGTCCTCCTCGGAGACAACAACAGAGCCAACAGGCAGACCTAATTTCATAAAAAAGTTAGAAAGGTTCAATCAAGTTCTCCATATACAAGAAAAATAAAGAAGGAAGCGAGGTAAGTTCAAATTACCATAATTTTTGGCCTTCCAATCGAATTTCGGGGCTAGTTCTTTCCACAAGCGAGTTTCGGGTATCCTGACGTCCAAAATTTTTTGAACCCACCGGTCTAAGCCTTTCACCAACGGTGGGACCCATATAGTTGTTGAAACATACAAAGAATGAAAATACGGCCATGGAAAAATACTTAATGAAATAAGATATATTAGAGATTTTACGAGTGCGATTTCAAGCGGCCGGAAAGCATGGAGCTGTTGTTGGAATGATACTGCTAGTGGAAACCACAACGAATCGTTCCGTCCACCCACAATAACTGCCATCATCCATGCTAGTCAACAAAGCATGGTGTTAGATCTTCTCAAGTTTCTTGGCACAAGCGTCGAAGGCAACAACCGTCCTCCACACACAAGGACTTACCTGTGCCAAATACACCTGATAGCGGAGGCAAAATTCCGCAATCATAGAATCGAGCTCTCCACTTAAAGAAAACGCACCCAAAGTAAAGGGATACGTGTAAAAGTATGTAAAATCTTCCTTGGGTAGGGTCACTCGTTTCGATAGATCAGGAGCAATGATATCCAAGTTATGACAACGACAATCTTCCTTCATAGCGGGAATACTGGAAGGGCGGATGGAAGAAGGGTACCTACTAACGGCCCGTGTACGAGGGTTAGCAGAAGGGAAATTTTTCCTCAAAATCCTTTGCGGTATTGAGTCTTTTTGGTATGATGGAGTCCATGGTTGGAGCGACAAAGTCGTCGATTTTGTTTTTTCCTTTTGAGGAACCAGTACATTTTGAGGAGGAAGCCATCGAAACAGAGAAAGAGTTTCTTGTTTGAAGAAGATGAAGACACAGTAGGCGAAATTAGATGAAGAAAGTTGGAATACAATGGGGGAAGTTGATACGTATAAGTTAAGTTTTGGCAGCTAAATCCTTCGCCAGGATTGCCTCGATAACCGGCAAAAGGCATACTAAATCATGGGAAGACGCGTGTTCAGGGCATTAAATGCGGAGAGACGGGCGTCTAATCAACCATCAATGGCTTTCAAAATGAATTCTAGTAATTCCTGCCAAAAGAGTGTTTCTACCAACTTTTCGGTAACACAAAGTTATGTCACCGAAAAGAAAGGGGACTATCTATATTAGGTAAAATATGTTATGGCACGTGGCCACCCAAGAAGGGGACACGTGGAACCCAAGACATGGAGGACCAAAACTGGATGCAGCTATCCCGTGTGTCACCGGAAGAGATAACGTTCATAAAGGCATTAAATGCTTGTGCCTGGTAGTATTTAATACGAAATACTCCACATCACTGAGAACAACGGCCGTTCCAGAAGAATTTGGCATTTATGTTCACCGTTCATCTTCATCAATGCTCATCATAATTGACATTAAAGACTGGCACAATCGTAGTACCTTCTTCATAGCTATAAATAATAAGCTCAGTGATCTTTGTTGGCACACGAATGTTCTGGCAAAACCTACTTTATATTATATACAAAGCTCAACACAATTTCATTAACTTACTTTTTGATCTCATCATTGTTGCGCTTGGAAGTTTCGCTCCCGAAATTATCATTTGTGCTGCTTCATCTATATTTTAAGGCTGTTAACTGAGACAATGTAGGCAAAAGGGTATCTGAAAATACATCCAAATAAGTCTGAATCTTTGGAGGCAAAATTGGTTCAATTCTTGAATTTCTCAAGAATAAAGTGCCAGAGAATATAAAAGGTTCTTCTGTATGAGAAGGCCAAGGGATTGAAATTCTAAGGGATACAGATACAGAGATTGATTTAGCAGGGAGGATTTAGCTGAGATCTGTGAAGCTGAAAACAGTTATCGGCTTCTTGTGTTTGAGCTTTGTGGTCAGACAACTCAATTTACTCAATACAGAAAAGGTGACACATACGCTGACACATGGATTTTTTTGTCCATGTAAAATTTTTTAGAATAAAATATACGCTTTTATCTTTTTAAGTTCACTAATTATTTAAATTACCTTTTTCGGGGCAAAATCTGTAAAAACGAAATTGGAACAATATTATTTTAGCTATAATTTTTTTTATTTGGCTAAAGATAATAATATTCTAATTAAATTATTTTTACATATTTGGACGACACAGTTGGAATAAATAATTATTGCATCTAAAGAAGAAATAAAAAGAAATACATTATCGAACAACATTATTTTGGCTAAAAATATTTGGTAAAAATAGTAAAAATTCCTACCAATGCTTTACGAATTTGACCCAAAAAAGAATAATGCACATATGAAATAAATAGACATTTTATAAAAATATAGATTTTTTTTTGGTACAAAATACACTGTTTGAACTTCATTACTTTAGCTAAACCTTCTTTTATTTGGCTAAAATAAATAGAATTCAATTAAGTTTTGTAGATTTAGACTGAAAATATACATTAATAAAATACACTTGAGATAAAATGTATTATGTGTATTCAAAAGAAACAAGGAAAATAAAATTGAAACAAATAAATCATTATATTTGATTATGTGTCAATTAATAGTTTAAAATCCCTCACTTTGGAAGTTGATTTCTTATTTTCTTCCCTCCCCCTTGCCTAAAAGAGAGTGCATTCATGCTCTATACCACATCCTCGTCTAGGGGGGATCGTGGTTATTAAATTTTTAAGTTCAGGGACGTAATTAGACCAACGTAATTAAATTTTTAAGTTCAGGAACGTAATTAGACCAACGTAAAGTTTAAGTATGTACTGAATAAAAATCGCCAAGTTCAAGGGTGTCTCCAGCTATTTTGCCATGTTATTTTTATTGTCCAAAACTAATAGTAGTATATATTTCAAAAATATTAGTAAAAATATTACGCCATCATTCTTTCGCAAAAGGAATAGGTAAATAATTTCACTATCTACAAATACCAGTGATGTTTAATAAAAGTCAAACAACTTAATTAATACTCTTAATAAAGACAAATTTATCAAATTATCGTCTTGTTTTCCTTAGTTCAAACGGCACTCCAACCTAAAGTATAATGAAGGATAATTTTAAATCATAATTAAAGAAGACATAAAATTTATACATAATTACTCCATTGGGGTTGTACCAAAGTATCAGTTGCACCCCTTAAAAATACGAATGTCCTATAGCGTCCCTGTATAAACTTTTAGTGAATTAAAATACACCTTCGTGGCCCAGCTGGCATAGAAAGTGAGCAGAGAGTGACGTGAGAGGCAAAAAATATAAGTTAAGATTGACTAATGTGTACGCCTGTTATTTCTTAATTGGATATAATTAATAATGATTTTCCTTCCCTTTTTTTCGATTTTCATTTCTAAAACTCAGAGTTATTATCGGAGTGTTTACTTTCTGCTGAAACTCTATCCACTGAAGACTTCAGCTTGGTTTTAATTTATCAACAAAATAGAATTTGGTTTTAATTTATCAACTTCGGTTAACCAAAATACAAATACTAAGCTTAGCTAACACTATCACAAACACGTTCTTCTTCCTCCGTCCAAAATTTCAGATTCCGGTGACCATTCATTGCTCCGCCGACGAGATGGTGGTCCCTAATTCCTTACTTCTACTAATCACTCTTTCACAAGTAATCCTCAATCCGATTTTCACCGTCGCTAATTCCGCTTATCCCTCACCCTATGGCATTGATAGCGCAACTTCCTGTCAATCTACTGGTTCCGATGACCTAATTCCTGTCCGTCGAGAAGTTTATGGGGACGACCGTATTTTCGATATTACTCACCGATTAAGCCCTGATATTCCGTCGTGGGGCTTAGAAGATGGGCTTGGCCAATTCATGTGGCTACCAAACAGCATGAAGAATGGGTCTCTTGCTAATAACTCCGAGATGAATCTTAGATTTTTGTTGAATAATGATTTGGTGTTGATTTAAATTTCAGATTTGATTTGGTGGCAGTTTGTGATAGTAATTTTGATTGGCAGTGCTGAATTTGATTTTTCGGTAGACATGGGTGGTGGTGATAGTGGCTATGGCGGAGCTTGTGTTGGAGAAGAAGAAAACAAAAAAGAAAAGGAAAAACGATAAAATGAAAATTATAAATAACAAAGAAAAATCAGTATAAGAGAAAAAATTACGTGGCAAAATATGATTGGTGTGTGTTGTTCACTAATTTTTTTTGAAACTAGTACTAGTGGCATAAGGAGAACCTTATTTCACTTCAAGCAATTATAGGGGGGCCGTAGGACACATGTATTTTTAAGGGGTGCAACTGACACTTTAGTATAACCTCATGGGATAATACATTATTATCCCAAACAATTTCAATCAGTAAAAATTATGAACGATCTCGAAATATAACAGAACGTAGAATTAAAATATTTTCGTATGGTAAAGAATTGACCATATCCTGACAATCTTTTATTGTTTATCAATAAGATAGCAGAAGAAGAACTATAATCAGATGATTTTGTAGAAGTTGTGAAATTTAACATTTCTAAATCACAGTTATATATTATAACTAAAGCCCAAATCAAAAGTTAGGGTCCTTAGCTCAGTGGTAGAGCATTTGACTGCAGATCAGGAGGTCACCGGTTCGAACCCGGTAGGGCCCTTTGTTTTGTTTTCCAATTTCCTTATTTTTCTGTAATTATATTTTGACTTGAAGGAAATAAAATGGGCCCTTTTTTTTTTTTGTTTTTCAATTTCCTTATTTTTCTGTAATTATATTTTGACTTGAAGGAAATAAAATAAATTTTGGCCATTGTTAAAGTCAAGATTATTTGAGAGTAAAATCTCAGTAAGCATAGTCTTTAATCTTGTTTTTTCATGTAGGATTCTCCATTCAGATCGTCTTTCTCAAATTTTGCCTTTATAAAATTGCATATTCCCCCAGAAAAAAAAAACAATTCTGCTTGAATGGAAAGATCAAAGAATCAAAGTTATATAGAGATTACAAGAAGACTTAAAAAAGAAAAATAAATTTATCGCCCTGCGATAATAGCACGGCCACATCCTTATCCTTGCATCATATATGATATATTATACAGTCAAACCTTTCTATGATAACCTCGTTTGTTCCGAATATTTTTGACTGTTATAGCCAAGTGGTGTTATATAAAACATGTGTTATAACATAACATGAAAAAATAGTTTCAAAAAAAACTTAATTAATCTAGTGAAACATTATTATAGAGGAGGATTATTATAGAGGAGTTTGACTAGATAAGTATAATTTTTCGTTGCAAAAAGATGAATAATGTCACAAAACAAATTATGTAGTAGAAGTTTGGTTATTACAGATAAAGTCTATTTTTATTTAAACCAAAAGAGTATATATTCATTTTTTCCCTTGATAACATTCTCAAAAATAGATGTATTTTCATGCGCTATACCTGACAGTCAAATCGTTAGTGCATAACATGTTAAATGTGAGTGTTATATATGTATAGCGCGGTAATATACCGTGCTATATACATTAACGGAATAGCGTGGTATATTACCGCGTTATATAAAGAAATGTAACTTCTTTTTTTTCCATTTATTAACGTCACTTTTATCCAGAAACTCAATAATTGGGTTCCGAACTCCAATATTACATCATTCAAACCAAAATAGGAAAGAGAAGTCATCAATCACTGGAGATGTCCTTTAATACATCAATCACTTTAGTACACTTCTTTATCAAACCACATCATAGTCTCAATTTGTGCGGTTGACTTTCTAGTAATAATTTTTGAAATCGCATAAAGATTATGACCTAGATTAGATCAGATCGATTCTTTTTTAAATTTCTATTCGTGCAATTCCCTCGACGCAAAAGAACGTTTTAATCTCCCGCATGGGTGGGCAATTCATTCCTTAAAGGCATTGCATGTTTCTCAAAATCCACAACCACATTATGATCATCATCTTGAGAATTATGGTACTCTTTGTAATGAGAAATTCTTCCCAATTCTTCAACTTCTTCAATAACAAGATCAAGCCTTGCAACAATTTCCACTAACAAAGCAGCAAATGCAGCAAATGGCAAAGCATCCGAAAATTCAAGACTAGTTATAGCAATCTTACTCAATGTAGGTCTCAAACATTTTCTCTCATTATTTTCATTTGTGCTACCCCTTTTGGATTTCTTCCACTCGAGCAACGCGGACGTGTCGGTCTTTACGCTCGATAAAGTAACTCTCCGGGAGTTCAGTGCACTGGACTGTATGCCGATTGTTGCTAGGGCTAACTTGTTGGAATTATTTTTGGACCCAATGAAGAGCTTTGGTTGGGATTTTATGGCATTGTCTAGGTCTTGTAAAGCTTGGTGAAGATGATCGGATAGTATTTCTGGTGAACATTGACGACGATATCTTATACTATCTCCTAATTCCTTTAAAGCTTTTGTAACTTCTCCAGCTAGTCTGATGCACGGATCTTTGAACATTGCTCGAACCGATCGAGGCGTCTGAATAAAAATTCAATAAGAGTTTAAGTTCTATGGACTGACAATATAAAATAATATTTACAAAATTAGGTCATTTGTAAAAATCTCTAGGATAAGCATTCATTGGTAATCGATAAAAATGATAATTAACCTGTTATTATAAGTAACATACTGATTGTGTATAAAAAAAAAAACCTTTGCACGTACAGGAAGAAAATTGAAGAATTAACTTAAATAGCCGTCCACTCAACCACTTAAACTAAAAATAACCGGGATGGATATATAATATATGTTATGTGTGTGTATAACCGTGTATAATATGTGTATAATTTATGTATAAGGATTAGAAAAAATAAACAGTGAATCGGATCGACGTTATTTGTACCTGAATTTCAGTTTGGAGACACCCATGAAGAGCAACAATTGTGTATCCAAAATGGCGAAGAACATTCCCCAATTTAACGTATTGCTGCCATGGGAATCTGTAACAGTGTCTCGAATGCCTTGGCTCCCAACTTGCGTATAGTGCCTGTTTCACTCAGATTAATTTTGGTTATATACAGACAGTGGCGTACACAGAATTTTGGGTCAAGATATGTGGCGTACACAGACTGTACTGTCATTTGTACAACAATAACAACAACAAACCAGTGTAATCTCACAAGTGAGATCTGGGGAGGGCAGTGGAATATACAGCATTATCCTACCTTGAAAAAACTGAGAGGCTGTTTCCAATAGACTCTTAGTTCAAAGAAGGATGGAAAGAAGCAGTAGCAGCAAGTAATAATACTAGCAGGAAAACCAAAGCGAAAGAAATAGTAACAAAATAATACGAAAATTGAAGCAAACGAAACGACAGATAGTAATAGACATAAATATAAAAAAGAAAAATACAAGACAATTCATTATATATATATACATGTTATCTCTTTTAGAATATTATTACATATACATTTAGTGAATTTTTTAAGAGAAAAAATCAACTACTTACCAGGGTCTCATCAAATGATTTGGAATCCAAGACAGTCTTATAACCATTGTAAATAGGATCCTCCAAATCTGATGAATTTTCTCTGGCTTTTTGTTGTTCCTCATCTCTGAAATACTCATTAACACAAGCTGCACAGTTAAATTGAAAATACTCATTAATTTCCTATTTCAATGAGTTATATATACACGAATTTTAAGAACTGTTTAATTTCTCACAACTGATAGTGTAAAAGAATATTTGTACAATTAGATGATCATCCAAAAATAACTACAGGTAACTGTTCATAATAACTAAAATTAGTAATCCGGAAAAAATAAGATAGAAAACCTGCTTTCGTAGGTTAAATTACACTAACAATAACTTTACGAGCAAATTCAAGAACAAGAAAATAATCTAAGAAAATGAAAAATACATTGTTCTTGTTTAATTTTTTAATTAATTTGGCCATACCTTCAATAGATTTTGCTAAGCCTTCAAACTTAGCAGCAGTGAAATTATGGAGGTCTTCTCCTGACCAATTTGGAAGTATCAATAGGCTCATGAGGAGACATATACCACAACCAATAGCTATAGTATAGAAGCGCTCGTGTGCAATTTTTAACACGTTATCAACACGATAGCTCGATACTGTGATCAAGTTGAAAGTCAAGAGAAATATCACCACACCATAGTCATAGTTTTTCTTTATGTATGGGAAAAATCTCATGTACGTAGCTGTAGCTCCTGTCACAATTGAAAATCAAACAAATAACAATTAGCCCCAAGTAAATGCCTTTATATTAATGTTAGTGTTTTTTGGTTTTCCACTCGATGTCTGGTATCAACTTTGAAACCTGACTAATATGGATTAGCATCGGGAAGTCCCGGTCTTTAAGGGCAAAGCCTCCCTACCAAAGGCAACTCCATTCCCAGAGTTTAAACTTGAGATCAACGGCAAAGCCACGATTTTCACTAAAGGAGTATCAAATATAAGAATTTAAATACACCGTAAAATGAATTAGCATCTCCATTAAATATAAAGGAGTATCAAAATAATTTTTTTTATCTAGCAATACAATGTCATTTCCGGCAAAGGAGTGTCGGTGACACCCCTCTGTTGAATGTGACTCCGCCACTGTCTGAGATCTCTGATTAAGTATAGAGGGATATACTTTCCGCCCCACCACAACTTTAATTACTGATGTTATTTATATTAGTTGGAACCAAGGCAAATTAAAATATAGAAAATAAATAACTCTTTATATCAAACTTGATATTGTAACATAAATCTTACCAATGAAAAAAACTGAGGCTCCAATGAATATAGCACGAAATATGTGGCCAGATTCTGTGGCAACATATTCAATCAAGAATGCCAGTGATCCTGCTAATAGTGTTCCCAATCCTCTATTTAAACCTTTGCATAATGTTGCCCCTATCATTTAAAAATAATAGAAAAACACATAAGTTAGTAAGTATATTTTTACACTATCAGTTCACCTAAAAGATAACTACACATAATCGTACGTTTATAATAAGCGAGATTAGTAACCTGAAAACTAAGGCATTCATCGTGTTACCTTCTACAACATATTCAAATAAACAGATAGTATGAAAATTCTTTAAACTGTCATTTAGTGGCGGAGTTAGGAATCTTAATAAGAGGATTCAGAAAAATGCAAAAACCTCATAACTAGGATTTCGACGTGTAACTTTTTATTTTAATTTTTGAACCCCTTGTCGATATATGCCAAGCGGATTCAAAACCTTATATACATACAAGAAAAAGTTGTTACTCCATTGAGCATATAGCTTCGCCACTGATGTCAGTGTATATAAGTTAAACTCTAACGGGAAAAAGATTGACTACCATATATATATATATATATATATATAGTTTTACCTGCGGTGAATTCAAGAACAACCACCACAGTCATGACAGCCCAAATAGCACTACTTCCAAAAGCTTTGAACAATGGCTCCATTAAATATAACAATGAAACCAATGTCAAGGAAAAACCAACTTTGAGTGAGTGAATAACTCTTCTTGGATCATCTTTCCCAACTTTCCAAATTGTTTTCCATGTTAATTTTGGAAATTTTTTCATTTTTTTTCCAAGAATATTCATTCTTTTCTTCATAATTGGTACCCAATTAGTATTATTATCTCCACTCACCTCCATTTCCACTCCCATATTGGTGAATATTGATAAGAAAATAAGTGGAGATTTTTTATTTTTTTTGTATTTTATTCAGTTGAAAAAATGGCTAGGCCATGCAAAAATATAAAGAATTAGAGGCTATAGTTTCTAGAGAAGGGCTTTAGTTGCTTTATATAACAAGTAGAAAAGAGAGTTGTGATGTTACTATATTCACATGCTTCTTAATAAAGTAGTTTGAGATATTAAATATGTTCATTAGCTTTTTAAATATACAAATATAATAATGTCAAAACTGACAAGAAAGGAAATTATAACCCAACTTAATTATGTGGAAAGAATTGGTGCAAGGAGGTGATTACAATATATACACACACCATATATTTATAGGAGCAATATGATGCTACAGTGTGCAGATGCGGACCCAGGATTTAGAGGTAATAGGTGCACACTTGTATTCAACCAAAATTTGGTTTGTTTATAGGGTGCATTACTAATATAACACTATTTTTTAAAGACATGTACATGTTTATAGAATTTTTGCCGAATATGGGACCCCTCATTCTGTAACATAGATCCAGAGGCGGACGCATGTTACCGAAGTGGTGACACGCGACACCGCTTCGTCGAATTTTTTTTATATGTATTCTATGTTTGGTGGGAAGGCATTTTATGATAATTAAAGTTATTTATTCATATTCTTCTATAATTTCGACACTTCTTACAAAAACTACTGCATACGCTCCTGCATAGGTTCGTCTCTAATAACGTGGTATTACTCTATTTTTCAGGTTATCATGTCAAGTTTGATATGTAAATTTACTTGTTATTGTATAAGTTAATATAACCAAATAATGTAAAAAAAAAAAAAAAATTACATTGTCATAAACTCTAAGCAAAATTGTGGTGCAAGCCCTTCCAATATGGGTTGAAATTGTTGCATGAAAATATCAAAGCTTTTTAAGTCACGAGCTATTTGCTGTGAAAGGGCTAAAAGCAGCTGAATTTTAACTTTAGGTATGGCTCTTCTGGTTCTTATTTGTTAACCTAATGTGAACTTTTACAAAAGCTGGCCATGGAAATTAAAATTGACTTTGTATTCTTTGATTCTTTCTCGTGCACCTCAACTTCCCCTCTCCTAAATCAGCAGTCAATATCGTGCCATGTGTCGTTCGTCCATTTGCCCAGATGTCACACAGCTAGGCATCTTATTGTTGACCTCCACGGGCCGAAATACGGAGGATCGACGGTGATGTTAACTTTCAAATTAAAGTTGATCCAAGATTTTAAGTCAGTACGTATAAGATTTATATATCGTGTCTGTTATTTCTCCTTGTAAAATCATGTCATGAGTCGAAGAATTCAAAAAAATGACATGAATATCGTACGTGATATATTGTTGGTGTGGAATATGGATGTTGTATTACTTGATTAAATAATAATTCTGCTATTAAAAGTATCTTACAGTAAGTCTTAATTTAGTTTAAAGTTGAAAGGAGAACAGGTTTGAATTAATTTCCCTCCCTTGTGTGTTTTTTCATATGAAGGAAGAAACTCTTAGACTTTCTTTCACTCAAAAATATTAAATAATTCACTTATATAAAGAATATAATTATTAAAATCTTATAGTCACGCAGGGGAAGCCCTTCCATAAAGCAAGTAAAGCAACCGCTTTAGACCCCATATTTGTGGAGGCCCTGTTTTTTGTTACACCTAATAGACTATGTATAAGTTTAAAAAATAATTCTATAAAGTGAAAAAGTTTGATTTCTTTCTAACAAATATAGAGAAGAAGGATTTGGAAATGCTATGATTTCTACCAAGGAAATTACACTTGAAATGAATATCGAACTCGAAATTCGTAAGAAACTTGTAATATATAGGAAGTAACAATTTAATGCGAATGTTGATAATGAAATCTCAAAATCTTTCGAAGAGTACTTTAGAGTTGATTATGTTTATACATATTAGACGGGGCTTTTGCATCCGTACCCACTTTTTGTACCACGTTTTAACTTATACCCGCTTTGTAAAAAAATTGCATATGTACCCGCTTTTGCGCATAAATTCAGCATGCGGGGCTGAAGTAGCAAAGGCAATCACACAAAACTTCAGCTTTCTAGTAGACGGCTTGCGAACTTCAGATCTAGAGCTGAAGTTGTTGTCTTATAACTAGGGAACTTCAGCATACGAGGCTGAAGTTCTCCAGTTATAAAAATAAAAACTTCAGCATACGGGGCTGAAGTTCCCCCCAATTACACTGGGGAACCTCAGCCCTAGAGCTGAAGTTTTGTCTTTGTAACTGGGAACCTTCAGCATACGCAGTTATAAAGACAAAAACTTCAGCATACGGAGCTGAAGTTACCCAGTTACACTAGTGAACTTCAACTCTAGAGCTGAAGTTTTGTCTTTGTAATTGTCTTTATAACTTGGGAACTTCAGCTCTAAAGCTGAAGTTTGTAACTGAAAAACTTTGTCTTTGTAACTGGGGAACTTCAACCCCGTATGCTGAAGTTTTGTCTTTATAACTGGCGAACTTCAGCTCAGCGAGGGGAAGGGAGCTGAAATTATTTAAAAAGTAGGTACAAGTTAAAAGTTTTAAAAAAAGTGGGTATAAGTTAAATGGGGGCGACCAAATAGGGTACCCCGCGCAATTTTTACTAATAGACAACACTATATTTTCACTTCAAAATAAATTTGAACAATTCGAAGCATATGAAAATATTTTTGGTTTTCTATTTGACAGTAAAATCTAAGATCACTAAATGTAGGAAATTTGAAAAAATATTGTCTTAATCTTGAATGTTCCTTAAAGCATAATAATCAATTCGATATTGATGGTTTAGATTTATTTTCTGAATTAAAAATATTAAGAAAAATAGTACAATAAGAAGATAACAGTTTAATTAATACACTTAATCAAATAAAAAGATATAATTCTTTTTCAAATGCTTAAATTGCTTATGGTAATGTTCATAACTCATGTTACCGTTGCTTCAGCGGAAAAAAGTTTTCAAAATTAAAATTGATAAAAACTTACCTAAAAACAACAATGTCCCAAGAAAGATTAAGTAAATTAGCTATATTGTCAATTGAGAAATACTTATTAGAACATATTGATTATAAGAAAATTAAATAGGCTTCAAATAAATAGGCTTTGTATCTAAGAAAAGCTAAAAAAAATAGGCTTCAAATAAATAATTAAAAAAATTAAAAAGTTAAGGACCCTTATAAAGTTTGGTTTTATGCCACAAAATTCGTCGGACCGTCCCTGTAGTCACGTCTGTTTATAATGACACTACTCGCAATTTCAAAGAATAGTACTACGACAGCTAGTTGCCGCAGCATATAATATAATTAGATTTTTGATAATGGTGACGACCGTAACAACTTGCACACACCTGACTATTCTATCGACTACCTACTACCTTCCACTAGCAAGTAATTAGATTTTCATAAACTCTAATTTCATATCACGAAAACAGCCTCTTGCAGAACAGAAAGGTAGGGTAATGCTGTATACAATAGACCGTTGTGATCCGACCTTTCCCCGAACCCCGCGCATCACGGGAGCTTAATACACCGGGCTGCCCTTTTTAGTACCATATCATAACTAGATTGGTACAAAACCACATTCCAGCCTAGATAAATTCTAAGATGAGAACCACATTTTAAAGAGAAAAGGACATTTCTCAATACCTCTAATAAGCAAATATCATTGCAGCAAAACACACCAACTTGGTAGCAACTTGCATAAGCATATGTTTATTTATTATGCTGACCAATCAAGCATAAGCATATGTTTAAGACAATACAGTAACTTGCATATTGTCTAAACCTCCAAAAGATAGTTTATGCGCATTTGATAGTCAAGGTTGGGATGAGGCCCTATGAGGTTGCACCAAAGACCCTGATCCTCTGTTCAATTGGAACGCCGCAACACGGACATTTAGCCCTTCCCTTCTTTCCTTTGTCATTACAGTTCGCGCACATAACTTGATGAGCGCAAGGTAGGAAGACAATTGAAACTTCATCCTTCTTGCAAATTAAACACTCCCTATCGGAGCTACCCTTCTCGGAAGAGTTCTCCAATCTGTCCAACTCATGTAACATCCTTGCAATATCAGCGTGGGGCTGTTCACCGTCAGAGTTACCTGTTACTAAATTAGCAGACTGATTCTGCAGCTCAGTAGACGCTTTAAGCCGAGAAAGATCCTGTTCAAGCCGTTGGAGGTCATCCTTGTGCCGCTGGAAGTCTATTTCTATCTTGAGTCGCAACGCCTCAAGCTTTCTTTTGTTAGTAGCCTCGGCTGCTTCTTTGAGACGTTGTTCTTCCTCTACTTGTGCCACGGCTTGCTCCTTAGCCTTCTGTTCCTGCCTCCACTTTGCCTGATAAAAATCGACAACATAACAAATTGACAAATTTTGAACAATTAAAGAAACTTGCTATTGTTCAACAATTAAAGGAACACAGTGGCACCCCTTTTCTGCAGTAAAACACACTTGGAACGAAATAGTGCAACATTATCAAGTGATTCTGCAGCAAAGACAACATGTTGGACTCTTTTTGTAATCAAATGTGTTACAATTCCCAAATAAGGTTTCAAAAAACCTTCCAAAAAATTATCATCTTGTAATGATCATTCAATGAATGTTTTCAGCAAAACTTATCAGGAAAGAAAAAGAGAAGGAGATAAGAAAGAAAAAGGAAAAAAACAAAAGATTAGCCAAGAATTCATGTAAAATGCAATGAATCAAAGCAGATTTCTTTTCACCCTATTTCCCATCTTCAGATAAGAATGGATATCTATGCTTTTAAATGTTTCTGAACATGAATGAAAGAATGAGGCTCTCAAAAACAAATAGATATATCGACTCTTACAAAATAAAACTGAGTTTGTCGGTTCATGGTGTTGAAAGAAACTGAAGCTTCTGGCGTAAAACACCATATTTTTATTCTTCAGTTTCATTGTGATAAATAGCTATATCTTACAACTTACTGATGGAAAAAAGGAAAACGTGAGGTTTCTGATGAGCTGAAAAACTCATTGTCTTTGGGAGATGAATTGAAAAGATTTGTCATGAAACAGGAGAATAGCTATTTATTTGTCCCCATTAGTCTACAGTATCAGCATGCAGGGGATGCCTTAGAACAACAATAAAACTGTCTCCGTCCACGGGTTTGAACCGTAAAATCCACCACTAACGCTTGGGTTAGGATAGGCTGCTTACATCACAACTCTTGGAGTGCGGCCATTCCCCGGACCCTGCATGAACACGTGATGCTTTGTGCATCGGGTTGCCCTTCTTATCAATCAACTACGCCTCAATTCCAACTAGTTGGGGTCCACGCGAAATACAACAACTTCACTCTTCAAGATCACCCATTCTAGTAGTAATCTTGTCAAGCACATAAGCGTCAATCTCAATTAGATGGGGTCTGCAAGTTATACAACACAAGGACTTCCATGGAAATCACTCATCCTAGTACTATCTCGGCCAAGCATGCTTAAGTTTGGAGTTCTAATAGGAGGTGTTGGTATGATCGCATTCCTCACATAATTTTTTCTAATATTTGTGGTGTCCGAGCCAGCTTGCGCGCATGTCACCAACTAACTCCACATGATATCGGCTGCGTTCCACCAGTAACACGTACCGGGTAATTCTATTCACTAAGGTTTGGACATATGAGAAGAAATCACCTAGCGTTTCTTGTATGCGCTGGGAATTGAACCTGAAACCTCATAGTTCTAACCCCACTTCATGGACCACTAGGCCACACCCTTGGGTGCACATTCCTCGCATAATTTTAGACCCTTATTTGTAAATATACAATTGGACTAATTTTAAGCCGGATGTCAACCTACCACAATCTTCTTCTTCCTTTATCCTAAGGACACATTGGCAAAAGGGGTTTTGGGGGTACTCTAAGAGTTAAGAATTGAGACTTAGGACTGGCTATGGTTTGCAAAGGTCACATAGGGAGAGATTTCACCATGAAAATACAACTCTTTTTTTATCAACAAGAAAGTGAGAGAAAGAAACATAAGATCCGAGATAAAACTTAATACATGACACGTCTTCTCTCAACAAGCTAAATGAATTCTGATGTAATGTCTATATAAATTCTAACCATTCAGGTACCTCGTGAACCCAGTAGACAAGAGTACAGAAGAATGGAAATATCGAGGCCAGAACCAAAAACGCTTAGAATAATGACTTAACCCTTTATAAGCACCAAAGGCATGCACCTAATAACTAACTTGGACGTAAAGAGGACATCCAACATGAGAAGGACAGAAGAATCTTAAGCTGATTCTCATTAAGTGATGTAAAATTTCGTAAGCATTTGTTTGCATTCCACTGAAAGATCACCAATAACAAGTAAACATCAAGGAAAAAAAAGAGAAGAAAGAGCAAACCTCAGCTTCCTTTTGAGCTGCCTCTACCTGAACCAGCTGCTTTTGTACATCTGAAATCTTTTGTTTCTCCGCTGCAATATCCTCCTGCAGCTTCTTTTTCTGTTTCTCCCAAACTCCAAGCTTCTTAATGCACTTCTTCTCTCTCTTAGCAGCCTCCATACATGTTTTTGCAGATTCTGATGCGCTTAACTTAGAAGCCTCCATCTCTGCCCTGATTTCTGCATTCTCATTCTCAAGCTTTTTTACAGCCAAGTTTGCACGGTCAACTTGGCCGCTGGCTTTTCTTAGAGCATTCTCCATTTCCGCTAGCCTCTTCATGGTAGTATCTTCGGCAACCTGTTTACCCTTCTTTAATCTTTGGGTATCCTCTCTTTCCATCCTCAACGTCTTAAGCTCCGTCAAGTCATTGCTGAGCTTCCTTGCGGCTTGCATTGCTTTTTGGTGCGCCCAATCTTTCCGTTCCTTGACCTGCTTCTCAAGATCCTTTATTTGATCGATCAAACTTAGAATCATCTCATCTTTCTGGTCCAGCTGCCCATTTCCCTTCTCCGTATTCCCATCAAGATTCAAATCACGAAATTTACCTACGACAGAGTTAACCACATCTTGGCTTTTCGAAGCATGGGAGTCCCCCGACTGTGCAAGTCCACTTTCAACCCCTGATTCGCTTCCACATGATTGATCCTCGTCAGCCAAAGAACTAGGACAAGCCTGTGACTGATTCTGCATATATTTCGGGTTTGACCTAAATCCCGCAGCAAATGCAGCTACATTCCTCTTCAGCAAAGTTTTCATCGAAGGAGTAAGATTAAACCTCTTCGGACACTCAATCTCTTTTTGTGAAGTAGAATCCGAGGCAGTATACGCGAATGACCTATTCAACGGAAATGCATTATTAGCACCGCCACTCCCAAAACCCCAGCCACCATGAAACCTACACATAGCAGGCACAACCCCAACAGGACCCATGCCAACACCCTCAACATTACCACTGCCACTCACCGACCCATTAACACAACCATTCCCATTATTTGGAGCAGGAATTTCCATCACGCTCGCCCGACCAACGTGAAGATCACTCATTAACAAACACCACATTGCATCCCCTTTAGTCAAATGTGGCTTAACTTGCTGCAACAAACAAACCATACCCGCCAACGAATATTCCTCCAACTGCCTCAAATCAACAAAACAGTGCTCCGAGTCCTCCAATTTCGAAACACTACTCCCGTTATTTAAATACGACAACGAGTTGTGCAATATATTAGTCAAAACATCCATTCCACCATAACAATGTCCATTTTTCAATATAGCTTTCATAGCCACATCTTCATCATAACCTAACCCAATAAGCTTATTAATAGCTTCACTATACAAAATCTCCAAATTTTGTAACAATATTTCTTCTAATTGCTCCTCAGTACAGTAACCCCAACCACTCTCATCAACCCCATCTGTATTGGGCTTAATTGGGCCCAATGGGCTAAGCCCAGATTCAGAAAACACAGAATTACCATTACTGATGTTATGGGTAGTATGATCATGTTCAGTTTTCACTGATCTTGGTCTTCTATTGGTTCTTGTATACTTCTCTTTAGAACCCATTTTTCGGAAATTTCAATAACTACACTAAAATCCAAATGAACCTGAAAAAAAAAAAAAAAAAAAAAAAAAAAACAAAAAGGAAAGAAAAATCATCAAAACAAGTTCATGTTAATTGAACTACATCCGACCTGATTCCAAAAGGATACGTAGGCAGCCTCACTCTTGGG
>ML378693.1:40682-51529 GCA_005239525.1 Nicotiana knightiana
AAAAAAAAAAAAAAAAAAAAAAAGGAAAACACAAAGGTAAAACAGATTAAAATTTTCAGATTTTTTTTTTGACCAATTGATGGATTTTATATGAATTTAGATAATCGGGTATACTTTTCTTTAACACCCACTTGAGAATTTCAAGAACTATACTAAAATCTAAACTGAAACCCCAAAATGGAAAATACAAAAGTAAATAAAAATAAAAAGATCGAATTTTTTATGATTTTTTTTGTTATAAAATTGATGGAATTCATATGATATAAGACAATCGAACAGCGTATAAACTTACAGGTTAGTGATTATCGCCTTGTTTTTGATGATTGTTTTTCTGGGTGTTAAAGTTAGAAAGTGAAGGATACAATGGATGTTTATACGGGAAGGTTCTATGGGTTTGATATCATGGGCTGGAGCTATCAATGGGTCGGGTTTCGTAGGGAAGCGCTTATTATGCAGAGAAATATTTTTTTTTAACCGCTCTAAAAATAATAGCTAATAAAATATATATTTTGTGTTATATATATATATATATATATATATATATATATATAGAGGTGTTTTTAGCAGCTAAAAAGAAAGATCATTCACCAAAAAAATGGATAGTATATTTAGAGAATATAAAAGATTTATTTTGATATATGTCGATGATATATTAGTATTTAGTAAAGATATTAAAGAGCACTTAGGACATTTACAGACAGTATTTAGATTATTTATAGATAATGGAATAATAATTAGTAAAAAGAAGATGGAATTATGTAAAAATCATATAAATTTTCTATGAGTCGTTTTAGGAGATGGAAAAATTAAATTACAACCTCATATCGCTAAAAGGACTTTAGAAATGCCAGGTAAATTAGAAAATATTAAAGAACTACAAAGGTTCCTAGGTATAGTAAATTATGCAAGAAATTTTATAAAGGATCTAGGAAAAATATCAAGACCTCTATATGCTAAGACATGCTCTACAGGACAAAGATATTTGAATACTGAAGATATAAAATTAGTACAAAAAATTAAAAAAAAAAATTCCTGACTTAAACATGCCATTAGAATCAGATTACTTAATTATAGAAACAAATGGAAGTTTTGAAGGATGGGGAGCGGTCTTAAAAGCCAAACCCAACAAGTATAGCGATAAAGGTATAGAAAAAATATGTGCTTATCAAAGTGGTAAATATAAAGAAAAAGAAAATATGAGTAGTATAGATGCAGAAATATTTGTTGTAATATATGGGTTAAATAGTTTCAGATAATATATATATTAAAAAAATAAGAAATATTAATAAGAACTGATTGTGAAGCCATAGTTAAGTTTCACCAAAAAATAAATGAAAAAAATAGTAGTAGAAGAAGATGGTTAAATTTCATTGATACTATATCAATTTATAACCTTGTATTTGAACATATCAAAGGAAAAGATAATAACTTAGCAGACCAGTTGAGTAGATTAAAAATTACGGTCAACTAATGAATATGTTATAACCTTTACAACATGAGACCAACAACTCTCAAGAATGAAAACAAGGGAAAGAGCGTTCAGGCCTCACCCTCAGATAGATATTTTCACACAATGTTAGGTAATCTTCAATTTAAGCCACAATCGCTAGTAGAACAGAATAATATGGAAATAATGAATTTCGGAAAACATAACTTAATATTTTTTCCTCCATCAAACTTGTCATTTAGAATTTTACCAGAATGCGTCATATATAGACCACAAAGGTGTTTGATCGATAATTTATGGATAACATATAATAAAAAAGACACTAAATATTTTATAGCAGCCATAAATGCTTTATGCCAATATTTTACAGACAAAAATCAAGAAAAAAGATTTAAGTATTATGTAGTTATACATGGAAAGACAAATGGTGTTTTTCAGACATGGTTAGAAATATTAGATTCTATTAAAGATTTAGAAAAAACCCCTTTTCAAAGGCTTTAATGATTTTACTAAAGCATTAGACTATGCACGAGGTGTATTAGGACCAAATTATTATATTTCCCCAGCACTAAGAAAAAACCCCATAATATAACACCCAAAAGGACACAGATAAAATATTTTTTTGTGATCACTGCTCCTCAATGACTGAAGCCTTCAAGAGACTGAATCAGAAGAATGAAATCTTGACACAAGAAAAGACAAGGCTAATGGAGCAAGTGAAGACATTAGAACACAAAATACAAGCAGAAAAATTCGAAATGCTACAATCCCAGACACAGGTCATTCCACAGCAGGACCAGGAAATGAGTTCTCCATCTCAAGAAAAAACGGATAAGAAGGGTGTACATTCCCTAATGAATGTAACAAGATCCACTGTATCGGATAGAGATACAGCTAGTCCGGTTCAAACGGTAGCCGGTAAATACTTATCAAATCTGTTTATGGTTGTCACTTTGCCAAAAAGTGAAGATGAAAGATCATCAAGCTCATTAAGACAAAGATTACCCAGAACATTAATACAAGGAGAAGCACTAAAAAAAGAAAGGCACGAGTGCAAAAAAGAAAAAAAATGAGAATATTGAAGAAATAGTTAAACAGACACTAGAAAAATTCTTCCAAGAAAAAGAAAAGCAGGATAAATATATGGTTGAAAATCCTAGTCCAGAAAAATCAGAAGACGAAGACAATTATGAAGATGAAAATCTAAACTATCAAGATGCTCAAGACCCAGACGATGATTCGGGGATAAGTTTTGAATCAATAGCCCTACACAATCTTGATACGTAGAAAAATTTCTGATACGTATAAGTAAACATAAGAACTAATCTGAATACTGAAGAACCATAGTAGTCAGCAATAATGGAAGAACAAGACAAAAGAGGAAAAAGAAAAAAAGTAGCAATAATGCAACTAAGAATAACAAAAAGAAGTGTTAAGAAGACATTGGGGTCCTTGAAGTGGAAAGAATAATTATATATTTGAAAAATAAAAAGGAATCTCTGCTCAAGTCATGTGACGATGGGGCCCAATGAAGTACCCGACAAGGCTGGAAAAGAAAGATTTCTGAAGATGTTTTAAATTCGCTAAAAATCCGCTTCATAGACTTGGCTATAAAAAGGGGCAAGATTGAAGAAATAAGACATAACAACAAGAAAAATATCAGCAATATCTCTCTCAAGAAAAGCTCCAAACATCCTCTTCTTCTCCATCACCCAACATCCAAAACCCTGTATTATACCACCTATCTAAGTTATGCATTCCTTAGTAGTTCTTATATCAAGGTTGTAAAATAAATAAAATTGTATGCTTCAGAGTTGTCATTTTTAATTCCCAAGTTCAGTAAAGTCATTCGGGTTTTCCGAAAGGGAAATCCCTCTCCTGTAAACATGTAAGTTACTGTTTTTATCTAAATTATATTTCTGGATATTACCCCTGTTTTTACAGCTTTATGTTTCTATATGTATTTATGCTAGTTTGTAAAAATTACTAAAAATCACTCTTAGTATATGGTTCTCTTTCCAGCTTCTTAACAATTTTGATGGATTAACCTATAAATTCCTAGGAGATACTGGTTAAACCTAAACCCAACAAATTATCACAAGGGTAATCAAATGGGTATGTATATTTAACTGTGGCCAGGGTGAGGTTAAAGAAAAAATTATTAAGAAAAGATTTCACTTCTTTAAAAAGCTAGAAAGAAGATATGAACAGTAATTTTTACATACATATTATTATTTTATCGTTTATCGTTAATTTTTTTATCCTCTGTTCATATCTTCTTTCTAGCTTTTTAAAGAAGTGAAATCTTTTCTTAACAATTTTTTCTTTAACCTCACCCTGGCCACAATTAAATATACATACCCATTTGATTATCCTTGTGATAATTTGTTGGGTTTAGCTTTAACCAGTATCTCCTAAGAATTTATAGGTTAATCCATCAAAATTATTAAGAAGCTGGAAAGAGAACCATATACTAAGAGTGATTTTTAGTAATTTTTACAAACTAGCATAAATACATATAGAAACATAAAGTTGTAAAAACAGGGGTAATATCCAGGAACATAATTTAGATAAAAACAGTAACTTACATGTTTACAGGAGAGGGATTTCCCTTTCAGAAAACCCGAAAGACTTTACTGAACTTGAAAATTAAAAATGACAACTCTGAAGCATACGATTTTATTTATTTTACAACCTTGATATAAGAACTACTAAGGAATGCATAACTTAGATAGGTGGTCTAATACAGAGTTTTGGATGTTGGGTGATGGAGAAGAAGAGGATGTTTGGAGCTTTTCTTGAGAGAGATATTGATGATATTTTTCTTGTTGTTATGTCTTATTTCTTCAATCTTGCCCCTTTTTATAGCCAAGTCTATGAAGCGGATTTTTAGCGAATTTAAAACATCTTCAGAAATCTTTCTTTTCCAGCCTTGTCGGGTACTTCATTGGGCCCCATCGTCACATGACTTGAGCAGAGATTCCTTTTTATTTTTCAAATATATAATTATTCTTTCCACTTCAAGGACCCCAATGTCTTCTTAACACTTCTTTTTGTTATTCTTAGTTGCATTATTGCTACTTTTTTTCTTTTTCCTCTTTTGTCTTGTTCTTCCATTATTGCTGACTACTATGGTTCTTCAGTATTCAGATTAGTTCTTATGTTTACTTATACGTATCAGAAATTTTTCTACGTATCAAGATTGTGTAGGGCTATTGATTCAAAACTTATCCCCGAATCATCGTCTGGGTCTTGAGCATCTTGATAGTTTAGATTTTCATCTTCATAATTGTCTTCGTCTTCTGATTTTTCTGGACTAGGATTTTCAACCATATATTTATCCTGCTTTTCTTTTTCTTGGAAGAATTTTTCTAGNCAATGTCTTCTCAACACTTCTTTATGTCATTCTTAGTTGCATTATTGCTATTTTTTTTCTTTTTCCTCTTTTGTCTTGTTCTTCCATTATTGCTGACTAATGTGGTTCTTCAGTATTCAGATTAGTTCTCTTGTTTACTTATACGTATCAAGAATTCTTTTTCTACGTATCAAGATTGTGTAGGGCTATTGAGTCAAAACTCATCCCCGAATCATCGTCTGGGTCTTGAGCATCTTGATAGTTTAGATTTTCATCTTCATAATTGTCTTCGTCTTCTGATTTTTTCTGGACTAGGATTTTCAACCATATATTTATCCTGCTTTTCTTTTTCTTGGAAGAATTTTTTTAGTGTCTGTTTAACTATTTCTTCAATTTTCTCATTTTTTTTCTTTTTTGAACTCGTGCCTTTCTTTTTTAGTGCTTCTCCTTGTATTAATGTTCTGGTTAATCTTCGTCTTAATGAGCTCGATGATCTTTCATCTTTATTTTTGGCAAAGTGACAACCATAAACGGATTTGATAAGTCTTTACCGGCTACTGTTTGAACCGGACTAGCTGTATCTCTCTCCGATACAGTGGATCTTGTTACATTCATTGGGGGATGTACACCCTTCTTATCCATTTTTTCTTGAGATGGAGAACTCATTTCCTGGTCCTGTTGTGGAATGACCTGTGTCTGGGATTGTAGCATTTCAAATTTTCCTGCTTGTATTTTGTGTTCTAATGTCTTCACTTGCTCAATTAGCCTTGTTTTTTCTTGTGTCAATATTTCACTCTTCTGATTCAGTCTCTTGAAGGCTTCAGTCATTGAGGAGCAGTGATCACAAAAAATTATTTTATCTGTGTCCTTTTGGATGTTATATTGTGGGGTTTTTTCTGAATTTTTTCTGAGTGCTGGGGAAATATAATAATTTGGTCCTAATATACCTCGTGCATAGTCTAATGCTTCAGTAAAGTCATTAAAGCCTTTGAAAAGGAGTTTTTCTAAATCTTTAATAGAATCTAATACTTCTAACCATGTCTGAAAAACATCATTTGTCTTTCCATGTATAACTACATAATACTAAAATATTTTTCTTGATTTTTGTCTGTAAAATACTGGCATAAAGCATTTATGGCTGCTATAAAATAATTAGTGTCTTTTTTATTATATGTTATCCATAAATTATCGATCAAACACCTTTGTGATCTATCTATGACGCATTCTGGTAAAATTCTAAATGACAAGTTTGATGGAGGAAAAAATATTAACTTATGTTTTCCGAAATTCATTATTTCCATACTATTCTGTTCTACTAGCGATTGTGGCTTAAATTGAAGATTACCTAACATTGTCTGAAAATATCTGTCTGAGGGTGAGGCCTGAACGCTCTTTCCCTTGTCTTCATTCTTGAGAGTTGTTGGTCTCATGCTGTAAAGGTTATAACATATTCATTACTTGACCGTAATTTTTAATCTACTCAACTGGTCTGCTAAGTTATTATCTTTACCTTTGATATGTTTAAATACAAGGATTGATATAGTATCAATGAATTTTAACCATCTTCTTCTACTACTATTTTTTTCATTTATGTTTTGGTGAAACTTAACTATGGTTTCGCAATCAGTTCTTATTAATATTTCTTGTTTGTTTAATATATATAATCTGAAACTATTTAACCCATATATTACAGTTAATATTTCTGCATCTATACTACTCATATTTCCTTTTTCTTTATGTTTACCACTTTGATAAGCACATATTTTTTCCGTACCTGTATCACTATACTTGTTGGGTTTGGCTTTTAAGACCGCTCCCCATCCTTCAAAACTTCCATCTGTTTCTATAATTAAGTAATCTGATTCTAATGGCATGTTTAAGTGAGGAATATTTTTTGTTTATTCTTTAATTTTTTGTACTAATTTTATATCTTCAGTAGTAAATGTCTTTGTCCTGTAGAGCCTGTCTTAGCATATAGAGGTCCTGCTATTTTTCCTAGATCCTTTATAAAATTTCTTGCATAATTTACTATACCTAGGAACCTTTGTAGTTCTTTAATAATGTCTTAAAGCCTTTTTAGCGATATGAGGTTGTAATTTAATCTTTCCCATCACCTAAAACGACTTCTAGAAAATTTATATGATTTTTACATAATTTCATCTTCTTTTTACTAATTATTATTCCATTATCTACAAATAATATAAATACTGTTTGTAGATGTCCTAAGTGCTCTTTAATGTCTTTACTAAATACTAATATATCATCGACATATACTAAAACAAATCTTTTATATTCTCCAAATATACTATCCATTTTTCGTTGAAAAATTGGCGGTGTTGTTTTTAATCCAAATGGCATTACCAACCATTCGAAGTGCCCTTCTGGACATGTAAATACTGTCCATTATATACTTTCTTCGTGCATTTTTACTTGCCAGTATCCTGATTTACAATCAAATTTACTGAAGATCCTTTTTCCCTATATTCTATTTATTAGTTCTGTTTTATCTGGTAACTTATATCCATCTGTTCTGGTATTGTCATTAAGTCATTTGTAATTTATTACCATCCTAGTCTTTCCTCTTATTATTTCATTATGGTTTCTTATCATGAAGGTTGCTGACCTATGTTTAGAGGTGGATCTCCTTATTACTCCTAAATTCATGAGTTCTTTGATTTGTATTTTAAAATCTTCTAAATCTTGATTTGTGGCTTCTATTGAGGCTGTTTTAATTATATATTCTGGATTGATTATGTCTAATTTGCACATAACTTTGTTATTTTCCCAGTGCTTTAGAGGTTTTTCTCCTATTATCTCTATTTCATCCAATGTTTTTATTATATTATCCAGATCCTTTTGATTTTTTATTATTCCTATTTTTTCTATTCCTGTTCTAAAGTTATATAATTCTGTTTCGATGTCTATTAAGGTGTAATATTTTTTCCAGTATGTCTTTATCCTTATTTTCTTCTGATATTAAAGTTTTAGATTCTTTTTTATCCTTACAACATGTATTTTTATCTTTACATTCCTTACAATATTCTTTCTGATTTTTCTGCAGGTTTTGCGGGCCCAAATCTAATCATGCCCTTATCTTAGTTCCGGTTTCTATATTTTGTACTGGTGTATGTGTAATATTTTTGAAAAATATTATTCCGTCTCTGCTGAGTAAACAATTACCATTGTTATTTATCATAAAATTTAATCCTAGTACAAAATCTACATTTATATTCAAGTCTCTTATCCAGATTTTATCTACCTTGTAACTAGGTGTATAAAAATCTAGGCATGTATTTATAAAACTAATCTGCGATTTATCTATATAATGTCTATATATATTATGAGTCCCGTCCATTTGCATAGCAGCAACGAGTTTATCTAAGGTTTTGATTAGGTTTGGTGGAACTATTTTCTTATTTATTATACATCTTGTACATCCCGAATCTACTAAAGCTAACGTTTGTCACACCTCCTTTTTCACACCGGTAGGGGTAATAAGGGAGTTTTTTTTTTCACTTTAAGTGACATTATTCGATTTTTGGGATTTATTTTATTCAGAATCGCCACCCGGATTTTTCACGGTGTTCTGGGACACCATTTATTTATTAGAAATCCCAAAATCGAGGATTTTGACTCTGTTTAAATTGTCTGCGAACCAGAAATTCGGGTAAGGAATTTTGTCAACCCGGGAGAAGGTGTTAGGCACTCCCGAATTCCGTGGTTCTAGCACGCTCGCTTAATTATTAAACTTGGCCTAAATTGTTTAATTACTGATTTTAGCACCTAAATGCATTTTTTATATTTTTACCGCTTTTAATGTTCTTTTGTATTTAAAGAGTTATTTTGATATGAGTCACGTATGTGTAAACCCGTAGAGTTTAACACGCATCTAAAATCATGTCACGCGGACGTGTACACAATTCTCGACACTGAACTCATTAAATAATATAAAATTAAAAAAAGTGTGCAAGCACATATTTTGTTTTGTTGTCAAAAGAAACCGAAATCACGTCACGCGAGCGTGTACGCAATTCCGATAATAATTTTTTAAGAAATTCGTTCCTAAAAGTGTCTCTACGAATGTTTATTTTAACATTTATTTGTGTCACGTAAACATGTACACAATTTTAAATATTTTATTATTATTAAGATTATTTGGTCAAAGTTGCGCGAACGCATACTTTGATTTATTTTGGAAATCATAATTACATCACGCGAACATGTACATAATTATGATAATTTGATTAATTTCGAACGCGCTTA
This sequence comes from Nicotiana knightiana, assembly GCA_005239525.1. NCBI lineage: Eukaryota > Viridiplantae > Streptophyta > Magnoliopsida > Solanales > Solanaceae > Nicotiana > Nicotiana knightiana. The sequence goes on from ML378693.1 coordinate 49,748, forward strand.
AAGCATTCTAACGTATTCATGATTGTTCATTTCCTACGTTTGGGATTATTGTGCGACAATAAATTATGAATTGGCATTATTGGAGGCTAAGAAATATTTTAGCTATTTGATATATTGACAAGTTATCTACATTTTAAAGTATTTACAACTTACTACATTATCTTTAAAACCATGAGATATTATCTACTATGAAAAATGGTCCATCTAACATGAAATATTACTCCGGCTCAAATTTCTCTTCCCAACCCAAATTCAATACCCAATAAGAAAACACTTCATATACCAAAAATGTTCAAACCCCTACACCCTATCAATCTTCCCTTAATTAATTAATTATTTTTACGACTTTCCCGAGATTTATACAAACAACAAACTAGAACACTAAAAACTCATTGAATAAAAATAAAATAAAAGAGATTAATAGGTACTTGCTAGATTCAACATTAACTTACGGAAAGTAACTTATATATACAATCCTATAGAGTTTAGTCAATCAAAAAATCACTCAAACACAATATCCATCAACTATATCCTCATTTACTGAAAAATTGAATAAATCATTTAAGCAAGAAACTTATCTAAAATAAAGATCAAGCAGTTGAGAAGGAAGACCTTTTATAGATGAAAACTTCTTGAGGCGACACTATCGCTACAACTAAAAATGGAAACAAGACTTTGACCGGAATCCTCGATGATGGCCTCAACGGCAACCCCTATTGGTGGTGTTTGGGGTAAGTTTCAGCTGCTATTTTATGGATTTCGGGGTTGTTTTTTAGCAGTTTGGTGGCTGTTTTCGCAACTGATTTTGCTACGATTTTGGGGTGAGTTTTAGGTGCCGATTTTGTTGAGTTTTGTGGATGAAAGGAGCTGATTTTCGTCACTCTCTTTCAGCTGGTTTTGGAGGTGGTTTTCATAGCCTTTTTGGTGCGGTTTGGGGCTGGAATTTAGCTGAGTTTAGGGGGGATGTTTTGGGGTCGAAATGGGTTGTTCTACAGCTGGTTTTGAGCAGCAGTTTAGTGGTGGTTGTTGGTGCGAAATAACTGATTTTTGAAGCTACGTTTGTGATGACCGAAGGGGTTATTTTATGAATTTAGACTCCATTCTAGGCTTAATATCCATAAAAGACTAATTTTAAATACCTCGATTTACGTGCGCAGTCCAGGCGTGAAACCGGAAAGCTTTTATGTGAAAATATGAGAAATAGTGATTTCTAGAATCTAAATTTGATTATAGTTGACTTTGTCAACATTTTGAGTAAACGGACCCGGATCTGTGTTCCGACGATCCCGAGAGGTCCGCAGTAAAATATGGGACTCATGCGTAATCCCGGAAACGAATTTCGATGTCCCAAGCCTTAGAAATCAATTTTTGAAAGAAATTGTTTTGCTGAAATATTTATGAATTAAAGAAAAGAACTAATGTTGGAAATCATTGGTATCGGGCCCGTATTTTGGTTCCGGAGCCCGGTACAGATTTATTATGATATTAAAAGGCTAACTATGAAATTTGGTGAAAACGGAGTTCGTTTGACGTGATTCGGACATCCGGTTGAGAAGTTATGAACTTTAAGTTATTGTTGAAAATGATGAGTTTTGAGTTTAATTCATAGATTTACATGTTATTTTCATGATTTGATCGCACGAGCAAGTCTGTATGATGTTTTTAGACTTGCGTGCATGTTCATTTAGAACCCCGCGAGCTCGCGTGAGTTTTGGATAGGCCACAAGATGTTTTGAACTTAGAATTAAGACTTAAGAGCAGCTATATAAAAAAAAAAAAAAA
>ML378699.1:2255-57548 GCA_005239525.1 Nicotiana knightiana
TATATATATATATATATATATATATATATATATATATATATATATATATATATATATATATATATATATATATAAATTGACAAAACTTATCGACTTCAGTCGGTATTCCAATTAAATTAATTTTTTTTAAAATAAACTGAAATACCGACCGATTTCGATAGGAAATGTGTGGTCAAACGGTCAAACACTAACTTAAATATACCAACTGCATTTTCCAGCCGAAGTTGGTCGGAAAATTTAAATTTAGGGTGCCAGAGATGGGTTTCCTCCCTATTTTTCTCTTTACTCTTTCTCTCACTCTTTGTTCCACATCCGTAAACCCTTCCCAAATCCCACCCAAATCAACTCACCACTCTATTCTAACCCAAAATCAACCCCCCAACTTCGTCTCTCCCGCGTCACTACTGCTTCTCCGCAACCATTGTTCCTCCGCCTCCACTGTCGTGCCACCACTGCTCCTCCGCCACTGTTGTACCACTCCCAAAATCATACCCCTCTCCTCTCTTTGAATGTTAGTTATCTACATTTGTCAATTTTTGTTATTGATCGGTGCCAAACCTACACCACTATAGAGTAGCGAGGATGGTCGATGCAGTTTTACCCAATGAGGTCGGGATCGATTTCCACATAGAGTTAATTGATTTGGAGTTAGGTATCTATCTAAACCTAGATGCATGTGTTGTTCCTAATTGCACTTCCAAACATTGTTGTGATTGATTCTACTTTTAATTTTATATTATAGTATGCTAAGAGTAAGCTAAGTACAATATTTTTGGTGATAGTTTTCAAGTGTTTAAAAGGCACTAGGGTTGTGACTTCTGCCAAGGTGGATATCTAACGGGTATCGAGAAATCTAGGGCAAGCTTATTTTGATTGGGGTCGTGATATAACCATCATACATAATTGTTCACTCTATACCTCTCGGTAGTTAGAGTGACTTTGCCCAATTTGGCTTTCTCAGGTCCAATGGGTGCTCATGCAATACAAGTGATATTGAATCAAGTCGGGTATTACTATGTCTAGGTTTAACCCTTTAATCGGGGCTATCAATCTCTTGAATTCACCCAAATTCCTTGTTAGCCTAATTTTTCTAGACTTAGTCCCTCTTTCTCAAAAAGAGCCTAAGTCATAAAGACACGAATCAGTGTTTGCAACCATCAATTCTACACTTCAAGCATGAATGAAGCTAAATATCACTAACCTATAAATAATTAAGCCCTAAAATTCATGACCCATTAAATACCCACACTAGGGTTGGGTCACAACCCTAGCTATGGGGTCTAGCTACTCAGAATATCAACAAAAATCAAAGATAAAGAAGAAATATGAGCCATAATATTAAAGTAGAAGATTAAATCTAAAGTTTGAAGAGAAATATACTACAAAGCTGCCCAAAAAGGGTAAAAACTGCCATTCACCTGCTCTCCAAAACAAAACTTTACCTAAAATTATCAAAAAGGTCTATTTATGCTAAGCTGAAATTTTCGGACAAATATACCCCTGCGGAGGTTTCGCGAACGCGTAATTCTAACTGCGTCCGTGCTTGGGCTTTCGCGGTCGCGTAATATTGAGCGCGGTCTGTGTTTCTTCGCATCTGAACCTGAGCTGGACCTTGTTTCGCGGGCCGCGTATTTTCAACCGCATACTCATGACATTCATTCGCGGCAACATTATTAGGACGCGGACCGATTTCTTCATTTAAGCCTAAATTGCAAAGTCTCTTAACCTCGACAAACGCTCTCAGCAGAATTTCAACCGCGGCCACGCTAGTGATTTCGCGGCCGCCACTTTCTGACGCGGTCAACATTGGTTTTTGTGCTCAAAACAGCCTCTCTAAATCTCTATTTTGTGGGCCGCGTAATAATAGTCTCCTCAGTGTTGACAATTTTGTGGCCGCCTTTTTCTATCGCGGTCCGCGTTCCACAGTATTGGTCCAGACTTGGTTTTTCTTCAAGATTGACTCCTTTATGAGTTGGTTATGGCTTCTTTGGCTCAATTCGAACAAAACTCTGCAAACAAGCACATTAATTTAGTTTTTGGGAATACCTTCACGCATTTTTAGCCCAAAACCTAAGTAAAAGAGAGCAAATAATAGGCTAAAATCTCTATTTATCAACTCCCCCAAACTTAAGCTTTTGCTTGTCCTCAAGAAAACAAGGTAATTCTCACCTCCACAAGAAAAAAAAGGATAATTCAGTTGTCCTAAGGTGACTTCATCAAGCATCAATTGGGACTAACAATTACCCTCAACACAAATGCATTATCAACAACATCATGTTACGACATTTTGAGTTTTATAGTTCTAACGTGACACAAGAGCATCAAGAGTTGACTCAATTCATCAAGAAAATTCGCTCTCGTACGTAGGTCATTGTGGATCCCGGACTCCTCCTCCTCTACTCTCCTTTAGCAAATCTCACTTTTTTAGAATGCAACACTCAAGTCAAGGATTGTGAAGAAGTGCGCTCATCACTCTCAAAAGAATGTCACAAGTCCGGCTCTAAGTACCATAAGCTTGTCCCTTATGTAATTCGCCACTAATGTAAGGTCACTCAACTTGAAATCATATAGGGCTTTAGTGGGGATGTAATGAAGGCTTTTGGATTAGGGTAGAACATAATGAACTATGATGGTTTCATCTTTACTTAAGCACTCCATTTTCTCATTTTGGCTCATACTTTCGTGACTCTTCGAGTAATTTTCTTCTTCCTAAGGGGAATTAGAGAGACACATTGTCACTCTTTCTTATTCTTGACAATAATGTTTCTCCTTTTTTTCATCATTCCATGTCTTTCAACATTGCGTTCTTTGAATCCCTTCAATCTTTACTTTCTTTTTGATCTATGTCTTTTTGACTTTTCTTCCTTTTCTTTGTGTTTCCTTTTCACTAATTCTTATCCTTCTTTAAACCTTTCATCACTTTGAAATTCTTCGTCTCTCCCACAAACTCATGCTCTTTCCAATTCGTTCATCATGAATGTTAAGGAAAGATTGGGTGCCAAGAGAGGACCATTATAAAACGGATAAAGGCTTGTAATGTGGATATTGAATGAAAAAGGCTTAGGGTCAAAGGGGTTGACTAGGGATATCATATTGGTAGGCTACGGAAGCTTTCAAATTTCAAATGGAACCAAGGAGAGCCTACAATCACTTCTCAAGTCGAGCTACACTTAGAATTTCACCTAGACAAACATTCAGGTAAAGCTCTAGACTTATTGGCACGGGACTTGGACTTGCAATTCAATACTTCACCTCTCAAGCTACTGGATTGTTAAAGAGAACAGAGTCGAGGGCCCACAACAACCCTAGCTAAGATTGAAGATCAGAGATAGCTCAAAGAAACCACTTGATGATAGTTTTAGTCAACTCAAGAGTCTGAAGGTCACAACTAGAGCTATTCTTTGTCAATCAACTTGTCTCTAACCATGAGGTCGAAGGTAAATGTGTTAGTACCAAGTGAAGCCTGCTTGAGACACTTCTATTCATTAATACTATATATAAAAGCAAAAAGAAAATAGACTCAATCCCTTAAGAAGGTTGTCATGCCATCCATCGTTGGGAAGAGCCACCCGGTTCACACAACATCCACCTTTGGAAAGAATCGTGGAATTAAGAAAACCAAAGTCTTATTGATCACGAAATATATAAAAATAAGCTAAAACTCAAAAAAAAAAAGCTACTGAAGGAAATAAGAAGATAAGCTATTAAGAAAAATTACAAAAGAAGTTATGAAGTAAACTCCGGGAAGTAAAATGAATATGTAAAATAATGGGGTAAAACGAATATATACAAAGTGGAAATGAATATATACATGAAATGGTAAAGTTATATACATACCAAAAGTGAAAAATAACAAAACTGAAAATAATGATAAGTAAAAATAAAGGAAAATAGTATAATAATTATTACATGTCAGTCATCAAATCAAAATAGGACCCCCCCCCCAAATGAAAGGTAGCATTGTCCTCAATGCTAAAAGCAAAAATAAGATTAGGGAAGGGAAGGGATAGAGAGTAAAGAAAACTCCCTATGTGGTCTCTGTCTGCATAGGGTCAGGCTCACTAGTGGGGACCTCGAACTGCATATGATCCTCAGCTCCCTCCGGGTCCTCCAACTGTATCTCTAGGTCCTCTGACTGGGGCACCACAGATCCTCTCGATGGCTCTGTATCAGCCTCGTGCTCTGATGCCTGGGCTGTCTGTGCTGCTGGAGCAGTCTCCTCCATAAGTAGGTCAAGTGGGATATCTCCGGAAGATGTGAACTTTTGTACCTCCTTCTTCAGCTACTTTACTGAATCTTTTGAAGCATGAGTCTTCCTCATCCTCCTGACCTGCTTTCCCAGCTCCTTTATTGCCTTACCATGGAAATCCAAGGTCTCAAAGATCTTCTTTTGGTTGTCCAGGAGTTACTTAAATGAATCCTCCACTGATGGAGGTAACTGAAGTTGTGTTGGGACTGCTTGTGCTGCGACTGCACTAGATAAAATAGAAAGCTTTGATGTAGCTACCTGCATCCAGTTGTTGATCCTGGAGAGAGTCTGAGTAACCCGCAGTGCAGTATGCGGGTATGCGAAAGATGAGGGCATAGATAATGGGGTTGGGATAGATGGCTCGGATGAGGGAGGTGGCATAGTAGCCGAAGAACCCTTCGCTGTGGAAGGCTCAGGCCCAGTGGACACTACCCTTGGCTCTTTAGACAGGCCAGTGGAGGTAGTGGATTTGCCTTTGGACTTCGGGTTGTCTGCTCCCTGAAGGATGTACCAAAATAAGGGCCTCTTTGGCTTCACTTTCGTGTCAAAGTGTCTCCTCTCAACCCCCTGGTCCTCTACGTACATAGTGATGAAATTGGGGTAAGTGTAGGATCTTTCTTCCTTTCCGGTTGCCTTGGATATGTTCTGGGCCATGAGGTTCCCCACATTTATTGGGTACCCCACCATGATAGAATCTATGAGAATCCCCTGGAGACTAGAATGTCACTGTCATGCTGGGACGGATCAAGGCGGCTGCAGACAAAGGTGCACCTCCCTTTAGCTTCAAAGTTAAGGGTGTTTTTGGCAATTGAGACTCCAGGTGTAAGCCAGGCCGTTGTTGTCCCTGGGATGGCTATCACCTCTGCTAGCCATGGCCGGGAAACTTCATCTAATGCCAACTTGTGTACGTATAGAGCTGCGTCCACATCATCAAACCCGGAAAATGTACCTTAGTCACATGGGTGCCATTTTTGATGTGGGCAACATTGGTATAGAATTCCTTTAATAGGTACTCATTTGCTTTCGGCAACTTGCTAGTGAAGAATTTCTACCCCATTCTTTCATCAAATTGTCTCTTCACATTCGGGTGGTGAGGGAGAAGGTCTATTTCTATGAATTATTGCTCAAAGGTGAGCGGCCTTTGTGGACACCATTCCCAGAATTTGTGGTAGGCCTTCTCACTCACGAACCTATCTTCCCACGCAGCCGGCTTCCTTGATTTAATCAAACCCCCTGATGGGTATCACCTTCTCTCCCGTCATCCGGGACCTCTTTGTCATCTATATTGATAGGAGCAGCTCCTGAGGCCGGAGTTGCTGCCGATGGTGAAGATGGTGTTGAAGTCATACTATCTCCATTTGAGCCATCAGACGACTCAGATAAGGAGGTGGATTGATTGACGAGGCGGGAAGGTTGAGATTGAGCCTCAGGTTGTTGTGCAGAGTCTCCCTCGGAAATCTCCCGGGAAGGGAGGTATTCACTAGTGTCCGAGGAGTCAGCCTGAGGTGTCACAGGTGGGGCCTCTTTGCTAATAATCTTCTGAGGTGCTAAGGGTGCAGTCTGCTTCCCTTTGCCTCGGCCTAGGGAGTATTCTCCCCTCCCTTTTGATTTGTCAGAACCACCACGAGAGCGCACCACTATCTGCATAACACACAATCAGTGAAAGATTATTGGTATTATGGTTCAATGAATCCTTAAAGAAGTGCAGATGAGATGAACACAGTGCTTCTCAAAATAAGGATCCGCGGACCGCAAGAAACTGAGCGCGGCCGCGGAAGGGCCATCGTGGACAACGTAAAAACAGCGCGGCCATGAAGAGGTTGGACTCAGACTACCAACTCTCTGATCATGGTCTTCCGCGGACCGCAAAAGATCAAATGTGGACCACATAAAAAAGGATGCGGCTGCGGAAGTAATTTCCAAATTCTCTGAAACTCCAGAGCGCGAAAACCGAAATTTGGGACGCGATCGCATAAATTCAAACGCGGACTAAGAAAAAGTCACCGCGTCCGCGAACATGTAACCGTGCTCAGCTCTCACAAATTAAGGAAAGCGAACCACGTAAAATGGACCGCGATCCACGAACTTCAAGCAAAACGGGAATCGATGAACATTTCAACCTAGGGTTTTCACTAAGTGAAATAATTAGTGCAATTAACAAGTGTAGCTAATATCCCTATCCCCCATTAGGGATGTAAACATCACCCACATGAATTTAAGCATCAATTAAGCATGATTTTGAGATCGTGGCATGTATTAAACCCTAACTAAAAAGAAAAAGTAAAACTAAGAGAAAAGGAGATCAAAAGATAAAATCAATGCAAGGATTTGAGCATACCAGTTATGAAATTTAGAGGAAATTGGACTCTTGATTATTGTGAGATGATTTTGAGAGCCAAAAGAGAAGAAGGTGCACAGTGCTACAGTGTGGTGTAGTATGAGGTTCAAAAAGTGTAAAAGTTCTAGGGACTTTCTATTTATACTAAACCAAGTGGATCCTACCGACTTACCTGAGCGCGGTCCGCAGAATATGAAGGGTTGCTTCAAGTGCCATAGCGCGGTCCGTGAAAAAATGGGTGCAGCCGCGAAAGTCACCGCGGTCCGCAAAATTATGAACGTGGACACAGACGCGAACAAAACTTCAGAGAGTTAATATTTTGGGTTTTTCTAGTCCGCGTCCGCGGACAAAAGGTGGCCCTGCGAAAATGCGAATGCGAACCGCAAAATTTTGAACGCGGTCCGCGAATTTCCCACACTTAGTCAAATTTTTCCCTGTCAAAGTCCTGCACCGCACAACCAATTCCTACACAAACTTTACAACCAGTTAGTCCAAAACAATTCCTAATCTAAGAAGAAAATGAAAATAGAAAGAAAAACACATGGATTGCCTCTCAAGAAGTGCCTGATTTAACGTCACGACACGATGCATGTTACCATCATCATTAAAAATTGATCAAGGTCACCACGTGGCAGTCATAAAACTTGCCAAGGTAGTGTTTCACTTGGTGCCCATTAACTTTGAAGATTTCGCCATTTTTGTTTTTCAAATCAAGAGCACCAAACGGAGTTACATGCACCACTTCAAAAGGTACACTCCATTTTGACTTGAGCTTTCTCAGAAACAGTCGTAATCGAGAGTTGAATAGAAGAACCAAGTCACCCTCCTTGAATTCCTTGTTCCGGGCATATTTGTCATGTAAGTACTTCATCTTGTCATTATACAAGGACGAGCTGAAATAGGCATGAAACTGGAACTCATCAAGTTCATTTAGTTGCTCTACCCGGAGATTGGCTGCTACATCCCATTCAAGGTTTAACTTCTTTAGCGCCCACATGTCCTTATGCTCTAATTCAACCGAAAGATGGCATGCTTTCCCAAATACCAACCGGTACGGAGACATACCAATTGAAGTCTTTTACGCAGTTCTATAAGCCCACAAAGCATCGTCAAGTTTTCTTGACCAATCCGTCCGATTTGCATTGACATTTTTTTATAATATGCTCTTTATCTCCCTGTTGGAGACCTCCACTTGTCCACTAGCTTGGGGATGATAAGGGGTTGACACCTTATGATTGACACCATACTTAGAAAGTAAAGTATCAAAGTCCTTGTTGCAAAAATGAAAAACCCCATCACTGATGATCGCCCTTGGAGTGCCAAACCTTGTGAAGATATTTTTCTTTAAAAATGCCACCACACTCTGTGCCTCATTGTTGGGCAAAGACACAACTTTTCAACCCACTTGGAAACATAATCAACAGCAACCAGAATGTAAGTGTTACCACATGAACTCACAAATGGCTCCATGAAGTCGATTCCCCACACGTTAAAAATGTCAATATCAAGAATAGTGGTGAGAGGAATTTCATCCTTCTTGGAAATTCAACCATCTCTTTGGAATTCATCACACCTGTTAACAAGCTCACTTGTATCTTTATACAGATAGGGCCAATAAAATCCACAGCTAAGAACCTTTGAAGCATTTCTCGCCCCACCATGATGACCATCGTAGGGCGAGGAATGTCAAGCATCAAGAATACTCATTTGCTCCTCTTCCGGGACACATCTTCAGATCACACCATCATTGCAAATCTTGAAAAGATAGGGCTCGTCCCAATAATAATCCAAACTTTCCCGTTTGAGTTTCTTCCTTGGTTAGAAGAGAACTCACTCGGGACAATGTCGGTCACAAGAAAGTTAGCCACATCGGCGAACCAAGGTATACCATTCAAAGACATGGAGAGGAGTTGTCCATCCGGAAACGAATCATTAATTTCGAGGCCATCATGAGGCCTCCTCTCCTCTTCTAAGTGGGACAAGTGTTCGCCACTTGATTCTCACTCCCTTTTCGATCAATGATTTCAAGGTCAAACTCTTGAAGCAGAAGAACCTATCTCATCAACCTAGCATTAGAGTCCTTTTTGGTCATTAAGTAACGGAGTGTCGCGTGATCGGTGTGCACAATCGCTTTGGCACCCATGAGATATGGCCTGAACTTTTTCATGGTGAACAAAAATGGCTAATAACTCTTTCTCGATCACCGTATAATTGGCATGGGCGTCATTCATCGTTTTGCTTGCATAATAGACCGGATGAAACATCTTGTTAATCTTTTTCCCCAAAATTGCTCCTACCGCAACGTCACTAGCATCGCACATGAGCTCAAATGGTAAGCTCCAATTGGGTGCAGTAATGATGGGAGCGGTCGTCAATTTATACTTGAGAATCTCAAAATCTTTCATGCAATCATCATTGAACAAAAACTTTGCATCATTTTCCAATAACTTGCACAAGGGGTTCACCACTTTTGAGAAATCTTTGATGAACCTTCGATAGAACCCCGCGTGCCCAAGAAATTTCCTAACTGCCTTGACGGAAGTATGAGGAGGGAGTTTTGAAATAACTTCAATCTTCGCCTTGTCCACTTCAATACCGTTCTTTGAGATCTTATGGCTGAGGACAATGCCCTCTTCGACCATAAAGTGGCATTTTTCCCAATTAAGCTCTAGGTTGGTCTCTTCACCTCGGGCCAACACTTTGTCAAGATTATCCAAGCATTCTTTAAAGGAGTCCCCCACAACACTAAAATCATCCATGAACACTTCGAGGAAATCCTCCACCATATCCGTAAATATTGCCATCATACACCACTGAAAGGTAGTCGGTATTCACAAACCAAACGGCATCCATGAGAATGCAAATGTTCCATACGGACATGTGAAGGTGGTTTTCTCTTGGTCTTCCAGTGCAATAAAAATCTGGTTGTACCCTAAGTACCCATCAAAAAGTAATAGTAGGTACGCCCGACAAGTCTATCCAACATTTGATTAAGAAAGTGCAATGGAAAGTGGTCGTTGCGTGTCACTTTGTTCAGCTTTCTGTAGTCCATGCATACCCTCCATCCGGTGGCAGTTCGAGTGAGGATCAACTCATTTTTCTCATTTGTGACCACAGTCATACCCCCTTCTTCGGAACACATTGTACCGGCAAAGTCCATGAACTATCCGAAATGGGATACACAACCCCTGCATCTAGCCACTTGATAATTTCCTTATTGATGACCTCTTGCATAGCCTCGTTCAACCTCCTTTGATGTTCCACGGAGGGTTTGGCATCATCTTCTAGTATAATTTTGTGCATGCAAAAGGAGGGGATTATACCCGGAATGTCAGCCAAAGTCCATCCAATTGCCTTTTTCCTTCTTTAAAGCACCGGAAGGGTGGAGTTTACCTGCACGTTAGTTAAGCAAGCAGAAAGAATAATAGGTAATGTAGAAGAAGGGCCTAAGAAATCATACCTGAGGTACGAAGGCAAAGGCTTCAACTCCAATGTTGGTGGCTCCTCAATCGAGGGCTTTGTTGGTGGAGTCTTCCGGTTCTCCAAGTCTAAGGAAAGTTTACGGGGCCCATATGAGTAGGATCCCATTCCCTTGCAAGGCATTTGCACATTCAACCAAACCTTCCTTCTCATCATCCTCTTGGTTTAACAACACCGCTTCTAAAGGGTCTTCCACATTGATCATAACACTCGTGTCATCAATTATCATCTCCGTCACAAGATCGACAAAAGAGCAAACTTCATTGCTATTTGGATGCCTGATTGATTTGCACACGTGGAACACAACTTTTTCATCGCCCACCCAGAAGGTGAGCTCCCCTGCTTCCACATCAACCAATGCCTTCCCTGTTGCTAGGAAAGATCTCCCCAATATGATCGGCACCTCATAGTAAACTTCGCAGTCGAAAATCACAAAATATGTGGGCAAAATAAACTTGTCGACCCGGACTAGAACATCATCAATAATCCCAAGCGGCCTCTTCATTGTCCTATCCGCCATTTGTAATCTCATGGAAGTAGCTCTTGGTTGCCCAATACCTAGTGTCTTGAACACGCTATCATGCCCCCTTTTACTCGCGAAATCGGGTTTCGACATGCTTTGGGGCAACATTTTTAAATGGGTATTAAAAGAGAAGAGACGCCACCTAACGAATAAAGGTGTGTTAGGGCACCTATTGCAAGTAACTCATAAAATCGATTTGCGTTACCAGAGATTGGATAAGGGATTGAAATTACCCTGAGGGAAAGGTGTTAGGCACCCCTCGAGGTCCACAACGGTGGGTCCCGGCCAAACTTATTTGGTGAATTAGTCATTTAACAGATAAGCAGTCTAAGCACACATATGTAAATAAGATAAAGGAAATTTAATAGGTAAGCAATCTAAGCACACATATGTATAAAGATAGGGAAGTCCTAAGTTATTAGCCTACAGGATCATATCTGTGCAATATCCGGTAAACCTTCTTCAACTAGAGGGGCTACACGTGGCATTAGCGCACATATCATCATATCCATTACTACCCAATTACCCTCCCCTTAGCAGTTATAAGCGGTTTTAATTAAACGAACTCTATGCGTGCATTACCAATCCATTCCTTATGGCTCTGAAGGTGTTTAGGACCTCTGATTTAGGCAGTTCGAGACTCTCCTAAGGTGTTTAAAGGAGAAATTCCAAACGACAACAAAGAACATATAGGACTGTCAAGTAAAAGAACAATTAAGAGGTCTCATGTTTACCTCCACAAATAAACAAATAATTAGCATGTCTCAAACAACAAGATTTCAGATGTTTCAGAAAAAGTCCTAGAACAGGATATCTAGGTGAGCATGACAAATAGAGAATGTGCAGCATTATGTTAAGGAGAAGCGGTAAAGACCTAATTAGTTTGCCTACTGATTTTTAGAACCTGTTGAATTTGGACAGTCACAAATAAACAAAGCATAATTTTACAATTTTTATAAGGCCTTAATTACCTATTGACTTGCCTAGGCGTGGTTCAGGGATACCTTATAACATGTTGTCTAAAAATTCAAACAGAATTCTGCAAATTGATTAAAGAAAACCAAACAGTTTGAGTTTTAATACGTCCTATAAATATGCTTATCTAGGTGTTGATTATCACGAAACCGGTTTCATACATATTTATCCTATAACATGGTGTCTAGGCGTTGAAATTGCTTTTAAACATTCTTATAGACATGACGGTTATTGATTTAGGCGATGTAGACATGATTTAAAGCGAATGCAAACACAGTCCTAAAGCAGGATTTCTAATGCACACTAAGGATGGACATTTTTATTAAGCAGAATTACAGCGGTAACTTAATAACAAGATTTCTAGGTGATCATGATTATGCAGAAGCAGAATTCCATAATAAATGAGGTAATGAACCTATAACATGTTGCCTAGTATGCCAAGTGGACTTAAAAGCAAGGTTTCTGATGCAAATAAACATAGTTTAAACCTAAAAGCATGACTTCTAATGTAAGTAAACATAGTATAGACCTAAAGGAAGGATTTCTACCCGTTTTCCCCATAAAAAATCATATAAGAATCCCTCCCCTTTTACTAATTTCTCCAATACCTGTCTACAAAGGTTATTATTATAGATCATAAATGAATGAATAAATAATAAATATAAGCTATGCTATAGGGAGTCTGAGATAGACCCAAAGTGAACCTGGAAATACCTGGCCTTCAAAACAGTCCAGGATGCCAAAGTCTCATAGCCAATAGGGTATCCTGGTGTGTCAAATTTCTCTAAGGACCTCAGGAATCCCGGGCAATGCTCACACCAAGATCCTTTGAGTAGAGAAGTGATTATGTGCAATGAGGAAAGGCCAGCCCCAGTGTGCCAGAGTTCGGATGAATCTCATGGATTCCTAGGCAGTACACACACTGGAGGGGCAGAACTTAAGTAATCTAAGAGTAGAAGTAAAAGTGCTTGACATAGTTTGGAAGAATTAGTAAAAAATAGTATAGAGGTAAAAATTTCAGGAGTGAAAAGGTTTTCAGGAATAGGAACAATCCTTAAAAATGTTAAGAGTAAAACAATTTTGGAAACAATTCTAAGAAGAAGAAAGATTCAAAAAGCAACCACACAGTCATAACACTTAGAGTGCCCAGATTCAAAACCATTTATTACTTGTTTCTAAGTGAAGGCAAACAAGTTTACAATCAGGGATCAGGGGATTGGGAACATAGAGGCTTAAGTCAGAAACACATGAACGGGGTAAAAGGGGAAGCATATTGACATCCAGTACAGAGAACAAATAGGAACTAATTGGCAATCAGAACATAAAAACTATTGCTTCGAAGTATTAGCAAGGGGATCATGCTTGAAATTAAAGTGAAAATGGATAATAAACATAGAGATTGAATATGAGAATAGTCATATTGAAGACATGGGTCTACTACATAGAGCCAGTCATGCCAATTAGGATTAACCAAATACATTAGGAGTCTATGATACTGACATGAGCATACTAGTCAAGGGAAGTAAATAAGAACTCAAGTAAACATGCTGGCCAAGTATCATACAAGACAAATAAGACCTAGACATGCTGACTAAACATTTGAGCAAGAGAGGGTAAGACTCCACAATATTGAGCAAAGCAGTAAACAGGAAGACAATTAAATACATAGCTAATTAAACTAGTGCGGAAATAGGCATGGATTTAACAACTATGGAGCACATAGGATTGAATTTTAGAATTGAAATAAGAACATACTAATTAAGGAAGCAAGATACAGAAAGTAAAGTAGGCAGAGTTCCACAGCCTAGCCTTAGCTTTCAGCCGGCTAGACAAGCAGTTAGCACAAGTAGCAGAAAGAGAGAGAAGAGAGATAATTTTTGTGTGAGTGTGTGTTCTTGAACTAATGTTTGTGTCTTTTGAGAGATAAAATAAGAGTGTATATATAGCACTTTAGGAGTAGAAAAAATAAGGTAAAGGAATCAGAAGTCAACCTAAAGGAGTTCGGAGTAGACCCCCTTAATTTGGGGTAATTGATTAACGGTAACAACAGGGGGGGGGGGGTTAATTAAGGCAAGGAGTCCAAATTATACCAAATAGGGAGTTAGTAAAAATCCCAAAATCATACGGACGACTAATTAAGGCAAGTGTGACCAATTAAAGTCATAAATAAGGAAACTAATAAAATCTATGCACACAAATTTTAATAGAGCAAAATAATAGGAAATATTCAGTAAAAAGCTCCAAAGAATACTGATTTTACTAGAAGAATCACTCAGGTTCCATAAATAGAAAATAAATGAGTAAAACTTCACAGAATTATCGGGTTTAACAAGAAAACTGGTTCGAACCCTAGAAAAGGTCAATTAGGGCAGAAATCCCCAAGAATACTGGGTTTTAACAGGGAAAATATTTAAGTAAAAAAAAAATGAGGTAAACCAATACGAATGGTATCACAGAAACACCCAAAGTATCGAAGCAAAGATTGAATATTAGTATATCACATAGAATCAACTAGGGTTTGAATATTCTTGCAAAAATCAGTCGCGATGATGAAAGAACAATTAATTAAGCACTTAGAAGTCAGTAAAGTCTTTGAAAAACAGTTTAGGACGAACCCTAGTTTAGGAAGAGTGATTAAAAATCGAAATAGCTAATTAAACAAGAGATTTTTAAAGGAAAACACTTAATAGTACTCGAATCACCCCAGATATATAAAGATTTAAGAAGAATCGGCAGTAATGGACTAGGGTTTCAGAAAAATAGTAGAGATGAAGAGAATCGGTCAAAAGACGCATGGATTCACAATAAAACAAGGAGAAATCCCTTACTTACAAACGAAAATGGCATGAGACAGGCCGGTGAACAAGTTTCGAACCAGAACCAGTTGGATTTCCTTGAGATCCTCTCAAGGACTCATGAAGTCGAAGAGCCATGGCGTATGGAAGAGCAGGGCTGGTCGGAGAAGACATAGAAGCACCATAGGAAGGAGGTTTACGCCGGTTACGGCGTTTAGGGTTAGGGTTCGGTCGAGAGAGAGTTGAGAGACGATGGAGATGAAGATGACGGGGTTGGAGGGAATGAAAGGGTTAGGGGTTAGGTTTTAGGATTAATTATGGTAAGGGGGTTTGTGGACCGTTGATTTTTTAGATCAACGGCCACGATTAAATGGGGTATTGGGTCGGGAAGGTATAGATTTGGGCCTAAGGGATTTGAGATGTCTTTTAAAGGGGTTTGGGATAATGTTTGAGGGGGTTAGGTCTGAAAATAAAAGGGTTATTTATTAAATACCCAAATAATTGATAAGAAATAATTTATAAAATAATTAACAAATTACAAAAAATAATTTGCATGTATAGAAATATTTTAAAATAATTACTCAATATTTAAAAAAATAAGATGAGCTATTTTATGGTAAAATAATGTAATAATGCATGCATGGGTTATAATTGCAAAGTTATTGCAATTGTAACCCAAAAAATGTAAATGTGGCTATTTGTGTAATAATTTAAGCTTAATATGAATATAGACAACAAAATTAAACCATGAAATTTTATAAAGTCATTTATGATGCATTTTTTAATTATTTATGTAAATAAAATACTGGGATAAATTAATTAAAAATCGCTAAAAATGTAGAAATTATAGAAAAATGTCAATTGATGCAAATGCATAGTTTTGAAAGTATATATTTACTTGAAAAAATATTATAGGAAAAAATTGGGTATCAACACACGGAATATGGAATCAAATTGATACTTGCTCCCAAATCACACAAGACTTTTGCAAAATCGACACTACCAATGGTGCATGGAATTGTAAAGGCGTCGGGATCTTCAAGATTTGGAGCCATCGAGTGCACAATGGCACTCACTCAATGAGTCATTATGATGGTCCCACAACTCATAGATCTCTTCTTTGTTACCAAGTCCTTCATGAACTTGGCATATCCCGGGATTTGTTCGAGAGCTTCCACCAAAGGGCACATTGATTGACAAACTTTTCATCATCTCAATAAACTTCTTGAATTGGTTTTCATTATTTTTCTTTGCCAGTATTTGAGGATAAGGTGGAGGAGGCCTTGGCAAAGGAGTCTTGGCTTTGGGCACTACCGTTTTCGGTATGTCTATCACGTGTTCCCTAGACAGGTTCACATCATTTTGAGTCTCCTCCTTATTGTCATGAATATCGATCCCACTTCATCATTCCCATTCTCATCATTCACTTTCTCATCAATGATTGGATCATCATCATTTTGCAACACAACATCATCACTCACAATTTTCATTGGATTAGAGGTACTTGCTTCTCCACCTCTACCGCTTCTTGTGGTCACCGCCATAGCATGGACGGTATTGTTCCCACCCTTCGGGTTTATTATCGTATCACTGGTAGCTCCCCCTTAGGGCGAGTATTCAATGCTTGAGAAATTTGACCCATTTGTACTTCCAAGTTTCAAATAGAGGTAGTTTGGGAGGCTATTTGGGCATCGGAGTCGGCATTTCGTTCCATCATTTGCTTGAACATACTCTATATCCGTCACATCTCATTGCTTGAAGAACTTGGCCCTTGTGATGGATATGTAGATGGATTGTTGGGTTGTTGATACATCGGGGGCCTTTGAAAGCCTGACCCCCGGTTGCCTTGGTTATTATTATTTCGACCCCCTTGGTTTCCATTACCTCCCCAATTGGTATTGTTGTTGCCACTCCAATTGCCTTGGTTATTTCCTTGATTCCCCAATTTTGGTTTTTGTTCCCCCAATTGTTAGAATTGTTGTTGTTGCCAGTATTCCAACTCCCTTGGACTTGGTTGCCCCAGTTTTGATTGTTCCCTTGTGATCTCCATTATTGGTTTGGAGCATTGCTCTGTTGACCTTGGTATTTATTAGATTATAACACTTCCCCACTTTGATCATCATAAGAGTCATCTTGGTTATAACCACTACCACTTTGCTCATATTGATCTTGATTTTTTTGCACTTGGTGACCACGTCGTCTCCTCTTGTTAACCATTAGATTCACCCCTTCCATGGCGTTTACTTGATTCGGACCCTGAACTTGCTGAAGCTGAGCCTTTGCTAGTTGATTCATAGTGATTGTCAACTTCGCTATAGCTTGTCCATGATCATGAAGTTCCTTGTGAAGGTGGATGACATTAGGGTCACTTTGCAGAATGTTTTCCCGACTTTACCAAGCTGAGGAGGTGTCATCCATATCATCTAATATGTCACATGCATAGTCATATGGCACTTTCATGAAATTTCCCCCTGCTAGATGATTCACCACGCACTGGTTGGTTGTGTTGATACCTCTATAAAATGTTTGCTGGATCATTGCTTCAGTAATATCATTGTTGGGGCATTCTTTTATCATTGTCTGGTACCGCTCCCAAATTTCATGTAAGGGTTCATTTGGATCTTGTTTAAAGGATAAGATATTATCCCGTAATACTGCCATATGACCCTGAGAGAAAAACTTTTCTATAAACTTATTA
This sequence comes from Nicotiana knightiana, assembly GCA_005239525.1. NCBI lineage: Eukaryota > Viridiplantae > Streptophyta > Magnoliopsida > Solanales > Solanaceae > Nicotiana > Nicotiana knightiana. Next base: position 19,314 of record ML378699.1, read on the forward strand.
GCCAACTCATCCCAAGTGGTGATGGAATGGTTGGGTAGCCTCTCGAGCCAATCCAAAGCTTTTCCTCTAAGTGAAAATGGGAAAAGTCTCAGTCTCAGAGCGTCCTCAGATACATTCGTCTGTTTTCTCCCCTTGCATGTGTCTACAAAACCTTTGAGATGCTTATATGTGTTCTGATGGGGAGCTCATGTGAAGAAATCCCTTTGCTCCAATAAAGTCAGCATGACATTGGTTATTTGAAAATTTCCCAGCCGAATCCAGGCCGGGACAATTGCACTTGCGTAGCCTTCATTGGGTAGCACCCGGTGTGCTGCCTTGGAGGATGTGGGGGTGGGTTTGGCACGTTGTCATCACCCTGGCGGCCTCTTCTTTGGACTAGAGGTTCTAGATTAACCTCATCCGCATCATTGTCATCTACCCCCTCCCCAGAGGAATATTTCCGAGAGCATCATTAAGAGCCATTTGGTACCTAAAGCAGTTGACACACAAAAGTTAGAAAAACGGAAGGAAAGAAAAATAAAACACACAAATAGTTAGATAGATAGATAAAACCGTCTTAACTCCCCGAAAACTGTGCTAAAAATTTATCGGTGCCAAACTCACACACTATAGAGTAGCGAGGATGGTCGATGCAATTTTACCCAACAAGGTCGGGATCGATTTCCACAAGGAGTTAATTTATTTGGAGTTAGGTATCTATCTAAGTCTAGATGCATATATGCGTGTGTTGTTCCTAATTGCACTTCCAAACATTGTTGTGATTGATTCTACTTTTAACTTTATACTATAGTATGCTAAGAAGCTAAGTACAATATTTTTGGTGATAGTTTTCAAGTGTTTAAAAGGCACTAGGGTAGTGATTACCGACTAGGTGAATATCTAACGGGTATCGAGAATCTAGGGATAGCTTGTTTTGATTGGGGTCGTGATATAACATCATACATAAGGGTTCACTCTATACCTCTTGGTAGTTTGAGTGACTTTGCCCAATTTGGCTTTCTCAAGTCCAATTGGTGCTCATGCAATACAAGTGATATTGGATCAAGTCGGGTATTACTATCTCTAGGTTTAACCCTTTAATCGGGGCTATCAATCTCTTAAATTCACCCCAATTCCTTGTTAGCTTAATTTTCCTAGACTTAGTCCCTCTTTCTCAAGAAGAGCCTAAGTCATAAAGGCACGAATCAGTATTTGCAACCACCCATTCTACAATTCAAGCATGAATTAAGCTAAATATCACTAACCCATAAACAATTAAGCCCTGAAATTCAAGACCCATTAAATACCCACACTAGGTTTGGGTCACAACCCTAGATATAGGGTATAGCTACTCATAATATCAGAAAAATTAAAGAAAAAAAGAAATATGAGCCATAATATTAAAGTAGAAGATTAAAATCTAAAGTTTGAAGAGAAATCTACTACAAAGTTGCCCCAAAAGGGTAAAAACCGCCATTCACGTGCTCTCCTAAATAAAACTTAACCTAAAATTTCCAAAAAGGTCTATTTATACGAAGCTAAAATTTTCGGACAAAAATACCCCTGCGGAGGTTTCGCAGACGCGTAATTTCGATCGCGTCCGCCCTTGGGCTTTCGCGGCCGCGTAATATTAAGCGCGGTTCGTGTTTCTTCACATCTGAATCTGAGCTAGACCTTGTTTTGCGAGCCGCGTATTTGCAACCGCGTATGCGTGAGATTCATTTGCGGCCCCGAAATTTGGACCCGGACTGATTTCTTCATTTAAGCCCAAATTGCAAAGTCTTTGAACCTCGACAAACGCTCTCAGAGAAATTTCAACCGCGGTCGTGCTAGTGATTTCACGACCGCTTCTTTCTGACGCGGTTAGGGTTGGTTTTTCTGCTCAAAACAGCCTCTCTGAATCTCTATTTTGCGGGCCGCGTAATAATGGTCGCCTTAGCATTGACAACTTCACGACTGTCCTTTTCTATCACGGTCTGCGTTCCACAATATTTGTCCATACTTAGTTTTTGTTCAAGTTTGACTCCTTTATGAGTTAGTTATGGCTTCTTTGGCTCATTTGGAACAAAACCCTGCAAGCAAGCATTTTAAGTTAGTTTTCGGGAATACCTTCACGCATTTTTGGCCCAAAACCTAAGTAAAAGAGATCAAATAATAGGCTAAAATCTCTACTCCGGAAGGGCTCCTACAACCTAAGCACTATCATAACATCAGTATAACCGTAGCGGCGTGAAGCCCGATCCCATAACTGTCACTCATAATCGGCTCTCGACCTCACTCGGTCATCAATATCTCTAGTCTCACTCATGGGCCCAAAATACCATGAAACTAGCCTGAAACAGTAATATGATGAATCAATAGATAACAACTGAGAGTGGGATATGATATGAAATGCATGTATACGACTGAGTACGAAATATCAATAAAATCAGTAAAGTGACAGCAAGAAACGACCACTATGGGTCCCAACAGTACCGACATAAAACCTAAACATGATATCCAGCATGATTGACTGCTCAGTTACTTTGTCACATGATGAAAATACGAATATCAACAAGATATTATCACTACAAAGTGTCTTGGAACCAACTGTCACGCCCCAAAATCGAGGTACGAGACCGGCACCTAACCGAATGAACTCGGTCAAGCGAACCTGATTTGCATTTCCTATCCCACACGTTACCCCGTGATTTCAATATACATTATTCATGTGAAATAGCCATTTATAACTTAAGCATAAACTTACAACTGAATTCATTTCTACTTTTTATCATTACCAACATATGAAACCAAATACTTGCAAAATACATACAACATTTACCAATGTGGATCACGATTCTGAACCGTACTCTTACTTACCCAAAATACATATGTACACTACCCACATTGTGTCTACGGAGCCTCTACGAATACTAGAAACATAACATTACATGCCGGTGATAAGGCCCCGGCTATACCTGAAAATACACAATAAACTCAAAAGAAGGTGGCATGAACCACGCATGGCCCCGAGAGGAAGTGGGGCTCACCAATGCAACTGAAGGAATAGAGAGGAGGCACTACGGTCGGTGGGCTGAATTACCTACTATGGAACCACCTACAACTATCATAAGAATGTAGCGCCCCCGACAAAAGGGACCTCAGTACATTTGAATTGTACTGGTATGTATGAACAAACTTTACTCTAAGTAAGATCACCAATGTATAGATAAGAGACAGTAATAGAATCAGCAAGCATTGCACATGAACAGAAACAATCAAAATCACAAGTTCTACAGATTCCATTTTTTTTTCCGTTTCCATCAACACCATATTCACAGAGAATTTCATCGTAAGGACACAATCTCAGTACAACCAATCACCCATACGATATCAAGTCACAACAGATCATTGCCCAAAACACGAGTCAAAATAAGACATTTCCGCAATCAGTGTGGTACGACCAATCAACCACAATTCCTGTTTATCATGTCATTTCACAGCTCTTAGCACATAATCATATTCACATACTTGAGTTCGCTATCAATCTTTCATACTGTCACATTAGGGTACTTAACCAACCTTACACTTGGCAAAACATTCACAAGTAAATCACCTTTCAACAATTTCGAATAGTAATTACATAAAGCTTCCAATTAAGAGACTAAGTGTCTCAATTCACTCTGACATCACTCCGGACCCGAACTAACCAACCCAGTAAGATATATAACAGCTGAGGAACACAATAGAAGAAGAAAATTAGAAAACGGGGCTACAACTTTTGAGACTACCGGTCGGATCGTCACAAATAAATCACAATTTTAGGGTTTATTAATTATGATTAATAGTAAGTGAGTTAGTCTAACTGAATGACTTAACTAGTTCATTATTCTAGTGTTTGAATATGTTATACTTTGTAACTAAAGTTGATCATGTAACTTAATTCTACAAAATTAATTTGTTATGATTAATATAAATGTAATTTATTTGTTCTTTATGTAGATGAAATTTCGTAGTTGGATGTACAATAGGAACTATCCTAATCGTCGATTTTTCAGGGAAAAAGTTATAGAAGGGATTAAGGAATTTATTAGGCATGCAATGTCACTTGAACCGTTTCGGATTGGAGGGATGATTAGGTGTCGTTGTGCGAAGTGCAAGTGTTGGAATTTTTGGGTTCGGATGATGTTACGAGGTAGGTCTAGGAAGGATAAGAGGCCTATTGATCATGATGATGGTGCTTCACCCTCGCTTTCTTCCACTCCACACTTGCATCCCTCCGTTGCTGATGGACGACATCACTCTTCTAGGCACACATCTTTTCCACCACATCCATCTACTCATCGGACTACCTACCATTCGCCCTCCCAATAGTATTCTTACCATTTTCCACCACAGGGCTATACCTCGCTTCCTCCATATGATTCTGCATATAGTTACATGTGTCCATTGACTCAGCAGTCATAGGTCCATTTGGTGATACGCCCATTATGTGCTCCATTTGTTTCATCACCAGCTGGATCGCATACATCTAGATTTCAGCCAGCTGGATCGCAGAAGGGGTGTGGCTCGCAACTATCTTCATCAGCGACCTCGTCTTCCCCTTCATGGAGTTCCTCTGCTAACATTTCTAGATTTCACCTCCGGGATAGTAGCGCTGAGCCAGATGCCTCTCCTTCTGCGCACACTTCAAATTCATCGGAGGAAGATGATCTAAAGGAAGTACGGTATGATCGTTATCATAGGATGATCATCAGGCCTGAGGGAAATGGGTAAGATTTATTTATTACTTCTTTATTTTTGCTGAATTATAATAGCTAGTCTTGTTTATTGTAATTGATATGTTTCAAGTTCATACCTAATCATCGGACTACAAAGATAATCACTAAAGCTCTTGACTGGTTTGATGCACCCTATGCGACTTGGATGACTTTCCACCGGAGCTCGTGCAACAAATTTTTAACCAATTTAAGGTTTTAATACAATTCTTATTTATTTAAGAATTATATTAACAATATTTTCACCTAACATTACACACTTCATTTGCAGACTAAGTGTTCTTGGGAGGACCGGCATAACAGTGTCATTCTTGCAAATTTTGAGTTCAAATGTTGTAAGAGACTATCTGATTCCTTCTATCTTGCTCGGAAGAAGAGCAAGAAGCCTTCATGGGGTTCTACTTCACATATGGGAGCATCTGCTGAGGCAGTGGACCACTGAAAAGTTCGAGAAGAAGAGTGAACAGGGAAACAAGGCCCGAGCATCTGAGAAGGGTGGCTCCTTGCACTGTGTGGGCGCAAGGAGCATGGGGAATGCGAAAAAACTACTGGTAATTCCTTAAAATATTTAGTTCTATTTTTATTGAACTATAATTATATATTTTCATATAGTTGACATGTTTATTATATTTGTAGGAAAAAAATATAGGAGGAAGATGACTCATGATGAGTTCTTCAGGGAGACTCACATCCGGAAGAAGAAGGCACCAACAGATCCAAGTAGATGGGTCGAGGACCAGGCGGAGACTACATATGTAAGTTTCGTAATTACTATAACTTGAAATTAATGTTTATAATATTATATAGCTAATAATTTTTTATCTTCTAAATATAGGGTCGCTACAAAATTAATGAGGAGGATTACACTCAAATCTTTCCACCGAATGAGCAAAGCGAGCGAACACCTGTTTCAGACAAAGAAGCACAGAAGATATGGTTGGATGTTTTCGGTGGTCCTAAAAAGGGGATAGCACACGGCCTTCCAGAAAGTTCATTTCGGCACTACAGGGCTATATTGCAAGGTATAGGGACTTCCGTCCAAGGCGAGGTAATTGATAGGTCGACTCTCTCGTATGGAGAAGAAGATCGCAAAGCTTACAGCAGAGCTTGAAGAGACAAAGGCTATAGAACAAAAGAAAGATGAACAATTTTATACCTTTCAAGTTCAGCTAGAAAAGAGGGACCAACAATTTAATCTCCTTCAAGGTCAGTTGGCCAATCTTCTTGCTAGTGGTGCTTTTTCCATTCCCCGGTCTTGTGAGCCTTTCCCAGATGCTAATCATTCTCGTCGTGATCCTTCGAACCACATCAACAATGAAGCTTCTAGTAATGAAGGTGGAGATGATGCACTACAAAACACTTATTGAATTGTGTGTATTGCTAAACAAAGTCTTGAACTTGTGAATATTTAGTTCGGAATAGTTTTGTATGATAATTGTATTGTTGATATTATTTTGTTATTGAACATTTTTATAGTTGTTGTTGTGGTTGGGTTGTTGTTGTTATGGTTGTAATTAGCATTGTTGTTGTGGTTGTTATTAGCGTTATTCTTGTTTGTTGATTATTGTTATTGTTGTGGTTGTTGTTGTTATTGTTGTTGTTGGTTAATTGTTGTTGTTGTTGGTTAATTGTGGTTGAATGGTAGTTATCTAATGTTGCCATTATAGGATGGATATTGGTTGTAATTGGCAGATGGTGTAGCTTAAAAGCAGTCATATTCTGCCAGGTTTTTACCCAGGAAAATGACTGATTACAGTGGAAATTCTCATATTAAAACTCAGAAATTCATAATTTCCGACAGACGTCAGTCAGTAATTTCAATTTGAAATCTGCAGAAATCTGAAATTTCCAACCGAAGTCAGTCGGAAATAACTTTTTTTATTTTTTTTTATTTTTTTATTATTCCGACCGATTTCGATCAGTCTGTTAAAATTTACAAAGAAATTGAATTTATATATTTATCCGACCGAAGTCGGTTGCTATTTTTAAAAATAAATAATAAACAATTAAATAATACCGACCGACTTCGGTCGATATATTTATTTTTTCAACAAAAGTTGTCAGTCAAAGCGGTCAACCAACAGTTGAATTAACGGCCCGACTTCGGTCGAAAAACTACGATCGTCTTTGGTCGCAACACCTTAGCGACCATTATTGTTCCGACGAATTAAAAGCGGTCGAAAATCGGTCGCTTTTTCTTTAATTCTGACCGATTTCGGTCGATTTGGTGGACAAAATTTGACAGTTTTCTAGTAGTGATCTCTTTTTTTACTCATGGGAGATTTACTTTTATATATAAAAGATCTAAAAGGGATATTTTCTTAATTTTAACATTGTAAATGACCATGAAAGCCAATTTTCCAGCGGGGAGATGTGATTAAACGGAAGGAAAAAAAAGTCATTTGAATTTTGTAGACATGTATCGACGTACGTATAGAAGTGATAAATGAAAGACGAGAAAATATGTGTAAGGCAAAAGAAAATAAAAAATTTCAGGTCAAAAAAAGTGTTAGCGAACACTTATTCAAAAATTGCCGAAAATAGGGCAAAAAATATAATCAAAGGTTAAAACATTAAACAATTATACTATAAAAATGTAATAAATTGTTATCTTTCTAATTGACAGTTTAAACTAGAAACAGTATTTCCTAAAGTACATTAATTTTCTGCAAGTAGCACCTCACTAGAATGGTTCCATGAATCTTCATCCATGGCTTCCACAGGCAATGTTTCATCTTTAATAAAATAAGTATAGAATTTGCTTCTACGACACCCAATAACAACATTCCAATTTTTATAGATTCAATTAATACGTAGAAGAACTTAAAGTTTTACTCGCTAGCTATATGAAAAATATATACACACAATCACGTTAGACCACGGTTAACTATTAGAATATGTTCACTAGCATTAGGAATGTGTTTGAGCTATTATAGCTTGTCAAATTACATTAAACATGTGACATTATTGCGTAAATAGTAATATAATTCGTAAATATCCTCACCGTTCTTTTGAACACCTCAATTGAGGACTTTTTCATTTAAACATTTCACGTGATTAAAAAGTAAACTCAGTAAACACCCGACCTAATCGCTTCCCTCGCGTGAAACACACCTTCGGATTCGCACGTGTATAAATCATCCCAATGGTAATAAACGGACTTTTTTGTGAATTCCAAAAAAAAATCCTTAATGAACTCCCTAGTTTAAATTCCCAAACTCAACCCTAAAAATTGCTTTCACTTCTCTCGCTCCTCTTCAGTCGTGTCTATCTCCTTTCTCCCTTTGAAGAAAAATTTAGTTTCTTCTCCCTCTCTACTTCTTCTATTTCAATGGATCCCGTTGTTAATTGCAAATGTGGCCAAATTGCTCCTTTAAAACGTTCGTGATCACCATTTAATCTGGGTAGAAGATTCTATGATTGTATATTTGGGAAAGTTGCTGATGGTGGATGCGATTTTTTCCGTTGGTATGATGGTGAATTGTGAACATTATACCAAAGTAATGTATGGAATATTAAAGGGGGTAAAAAATCATGAAGAAGACAAGTCGAAGATCATGAAGAAACAGAGGATATTGGTGTGTCCTACTTGTATTTCTAATTGTGGCTTGATTTTTGTGGGAATCTTCTATTATTTAGGTGTATGGTATATGTATATGGGCATGTAATCCTATTTGTTTTACTACAATGTTATTTTTGATTTATGGCCAATGTTGCATATTCAATGTAGTTGAAATTTACAATGTGTATGATGAAATTTTCAATGATCAAATGTGTTTCAGTTTCTACAAAAAATTATATTGTTGAAGTAAAAGTGGACTAATCCGATAGCATCCCCGCAGCAAAAAACTATATTGCCAGTATCATCATAGCAAAGGTGGACTAATCCAAAAAACTGGACTAACAAAAATAGGTTCATATTACATCCCATACGAAAGTAAGGTTCATATATATGACCAAATGACCAACATAAGTAGGTTCAAATTACTTCAAAAAATATGGTTCATACACATGACCAACAAAATGCAACAAACTTCTTCCTAAATTTGACTTTGATGAGAGGCAACTGGTGTAGATGAAGTAAAGGTTCCACCTTTCACATCATCCCTTTGCTTTTAAAGTTGATTCCCTGTGACAGCTCTATTCCCTTTCCACTTAAGACTATTAAGTCTAAATCCAAGATCCACATTAATTTGTGCAGCATTCATCAAGTTTGCACCGGTTGAAAGAAGTCTTTCACTTGGCCTACCAGGCTAGAAAATACAGTGAATTAGTACTGAATAATGCAGAAGCCTAAGGATAGAAAATACAGTTAGTTAATAATGAATAATACTTCTCACACTTACATTAATGATACTTATTTGTGTGTCTATACATAAACCAAAACCAAAATTTTTGGTCTTTTTCTTTCCAACAGAAGCAACAAGTGATCTGGCAGTAGCATAAATAGATGCACCATATGCAACAGAAGCAGCAAGTGAGCTTCCACCTCTTCCCATACCAGCTCTTCCACTTCTCTACCACCACTTCCTACAGTTTCTCTACCTCTTCCTGATGGTGTGTGCCTTCTTATTTTTTATGCTTCAGCACACAAGGAAGATGGGGCCATTGAAGTTTGAGTTATGGTAGTTAATGTACCTGCAGCTTGGGTTGTATAACTTTGACTACCAGCTTGTGTTCCTAATTGTGTTGTTCTATTTGACCTTCCAGATTGTGTGCATGTTTGTCCTTAGTATAAAGTGACAATTCATTAATCAAGTACTATGAAAACAATGAAATCAAATTAAAATGGAAGTCATCAAACTTACCCTTAAACTGCATATTGACTTGTTGTGACCAACTTGATAGCAAATAGAACATGACATCTTAGCACTCTTCTTTGATAGTTTTTTCCACTTTTATGGTTCATCTTTGTCATTTCTTCTATATTTTTTTGGCCTACCAGCCATTGGTTTAACTTCGGGAGGCTCAATTGATGGATTGGTATACTCATGCCACATTTGCATTACTAGAATTGGCTGAATATATTACTGGTAAGCAGCCAGGAAAGTTTCTTTCCTATACCAGTGTCCAGCATAGTTCTCTGGCTCATTCCCAATCTTATAAAAGGCACATATTGCATGTTGACATGGTATACTTCTGAACTTCCATAATCTATAGTTGCATTCTCTTTTTTGTATATCAATAGTGTGTCTATACATGCCTTCATGCACTTAAAATCCAGTATGAGTATTCCAGTGAACTTTAAAATTCCTTCATATTTCCTTGTTTTCCTCTAAAACTAGTCTTGCCATAGGTGTTATATCAGAAGCCCATAATTCAATAAACTTGATCATATCAACTTGCCTACTCATTATTTTATGCCAAATTTCATCAAGTATGGTTATGACAAATTTGTACCGAGGCTTAATATTCAGGAATTAAATGTTTCACACATGTTGTTTTCTACAATATCACATCTAACCTTCTCATTGAAATATCCCTAACACCAGTATTCTTTAACATAGGACAGTAAACTTTCACAAATATCATTTCCTAATTCATCGAATTTCTTCATTTCTTTTCTTAACTTTACCTGAAAAAGAGCCTTAGCACATCTCCAAATTTGCTTTCTTCTCTCCTCTCCTCTCCCCTCCATGATTTATGCCAGTTTGTCCAAATGTGTCTTTCACACATTCTTCTTTCAACAACAGGTTTGCAAAAACAACAGTTGACAGTCCTTAATAAGAACAGCAACAACACGTAGCAACATAAAAGAACAACAACATGTAGCAATAATAATGTTAAATTAACAAAGCAAATAAACAACTTAATAAATGAATTGCAGTACCTTTTGCATGTCAGCCAGTACCAACTCTATGAATGTGTAGTCTCCTTGATCTACCAGAGCCCAAGCAATGGGATACAGCTGATTATTTCTATTTTTCCAAACAACCACTAAAATTCACTTTTTCAAACACCCTTTAGGAAACAACCATCAAAACCTATGATTCTTCTACAACCTGTCATCCATCCCTTCTTCACAGCCTCAAAGCATACATAAAAATATCTAAACAAATGCTTCACAGGAATTGTTTCTATATCAATTCTCACCCGACATGAACTCTCAGGATTGGTGGACTTAATCATGTCAGCATAGTCCAGCAATCTTGAAAATTCAAGGTTCCAGTCACCGATAAACTGACTAATTACCTTTACCTTCTCTCTATAGATAAGTGATCTTCCTACATAAAAATCTATTTAACTCTTATAACATATTGCAACTCTTGTACTATGATGTTTGGAGTTGAGATAGTTCTATCTTGGAGCTTTCTTGCAATTTACTTGGTTGTGCAAAGTTTGTTTTTGTTCTTTGTTGGGCATTTACGGACAAGTATATATGTTCACAGTAAAGTTCCCTAAATTCTTATCCTTACTAGCAAATGTGTGCCACTTACACTTTCCATGCTTACACTTAACTCTTACTCTATCTTTCTCATTAGGTTTATGCTTTAAATACACTTTATATTGAATAGCATAGTCAGCAATAGCTTTCCTAAAATATTCTGCATTATCAAAGATCATGCCCAACTCAAATAGAGGAATTTTAGCATCAAAGTCATACTTGATCTTTTGACTTCTTCTTCTAGAAGGAAGATCAACATCAGGTTCAGCAAATGGGTCTAACTCTTCACCATTATCTACACTCCCAGTATTTGAGTTGTCCAAATACACTTCATCCCCAGCTAGCTTTCCAACATATTTATCCTTCTTCTTTATCCTTGTGTTTTCAAACCCCTTACCATATCCAGCCTCGCCAAGAATTGCTTTTTTTGTAAAAACATATTTTCTCTTCTGTTTACTCTTACTTTGTATTCCAGCAGCATTCACATTCTTCTTCAGAGCTATTTCTCTTTACTTCTCTGACAGCATTTCTCACAGATATTAACTCGTCATCTATCTCGTTGTCATCTTTTTCGGGAATATCTTCAAGTTCAGCTTCACCAAAATTTTCATCTTTAGGCAGATTTGTATCTACTTCACTAATGTTGTCATGCTCTACAGCTGCACCCTCTTCTATCCTCATTTGAAAATGTAGCCCTATTTTGATCTGTATTTACAGCTACCCTCAGCAGTATTTACTTCTATATCCTCAATACCCTTATCAACATTTACTCTAATATCCTCATCAACAGTTACATTAATACCCTCAGCGGTATTTACTTGAATACTCTCATCACCTGTTTTACACCAATGCCCTCATCAATATTTCCACCAACTCCCTCACCAACATGTACACTAACCCCTGGACCACCCATAATTTTTGGATTAATTGCAGCTTGGTCATTATCACCAACCTGTGAGCAAGTTAAATATCTCACAGGAACATCCTCCACAACCTCTAAATTATCTATCACGTGACTCACATGGATATCAAAATTATCCCTATCCTTCAGATCTTCAAATTTAGTAGTTGATAGTCATTTTTAATTGGAAAGAATTTTTGAGTTTTAGGGCATTGAAAATAACCCACCAACTGAATTGCATCGCATTTCAGGGGTTTCTTTTGTGTAAGACAGAAGCTCGGTCAAAGAGAAATGATTGTTGTCCACCACATGCCCTATATTTTCACCCTCCCCCAAATACTTTCCATCAATAAAGTAACCCACATGGTGAAAGACAACACCAATATATTCGTCCATGTGACTCGGTACTGAAAAAGACAAAAGAAAATCAGTTAATATTCACTAACTTTTTCAATTCTCTAAAAGAAAAAAAAACCCTAATATAATAGCACCATAACAGATACATAACAATAAAATACAAAAAATACATAATCTAAGCATAAAAATAACATACATTTATGCAATAATCGAAGAAACTTTACAGCCGACTCCCTTTTTCACAAAAATTCCGTTGTCAAAACCCTAGGATGACCTTTAGGTGATAAATCGTGAGCCAACAATTAAATTCGAACAAACCACAACTAACCCTACTTAGTATGTGAAAGAAATATTGAATTTTGCAACGAAAATGCCAATTAAACTAAGCTTAATCAGAGAGATGAAGATGGGTGGCATTCGGTGAGCGAGAGAGAGAGTCCAGGTGTTAGACGGAATGTTCGATGAAAATTTAACCCTTATGTTTTAAGTTTTTAATTAGACACCTTTTAATTATTTACTTTTTTATTGTTTATCCATCTGTCGGCTTCTTATTCATTCTAATAATATACACTGAAGGTGTGTAACACGCGACGGGGAGTGACTAGGTCGGGTGTTTATTGAGTTTATTTTTTAGCCACGTGAAATGTTTAAATAAAAAATACCTCAATTAAGAGGTGTTCAAATGATCGCTAGGGACTAGAGTCGCTTTATGTATTTTGCCTAAAGAAAAAACTACAATACCAATACAATTTAACTTGTTATAATGGATAACTACTCTATTTTCAGTTTACCATATTGGACTTACTATAATTACATACTAGTATAGGTCAACTTAATTAAATGGTATAAAAACAGTGAGAATGCACAAAATTTAAACTCAAAAAATATTTTGAACCATTGGTCCTCGTTTGCGCTGCTTACGCCATTAACCGTATGGGAGACAAGTCCTTTCCCATCCATAAGTAAACCACAATACCACACCCAAAACTAGTCCAGACTTTTTTTTGGCTCAAGAATTAGCTTAAAACTTGAGAAAATCTATTTTTAGTAATTTGACAGTTGTTAGACACTAACAAAACTTAAAAAAGGAGAAGGGGTATGGTTGATGACCTGAGGTTTGGGGGGAGGGGGGGGGGGGGGGGGGGGGGGGTTAGTGATGTGACTTGCTAAGTTTTTATTTTTACCTTTTCTATATAAGGGCCACTCTGGGTTGTAGTCATGTACACATTTTATATTTTGTAAGATCATATTTAAACAGTCTTCAGAGACCTAAGGATTGACCCCTAATTTCATATAGCAAAATTAAAAATCTTTTTTTCGTTAGTGTCCATTTTATATGTGTGATATAGCAGTGAGTTGCTTCTAAAGAGAGGAAATGAAGAAATGCGAGTTATGCAGTAGTATAGCAAGAGTTTACTGTGAATCAGATCAAGCCAGTCTTTGTTGGGATTGTGATGCCAGAGTTCACGCAGCTAATTTCCTTGTAGCTAAGCATTCAAGAAATCTTCTGTGCAATTCTTGCCAATCACTTACCCCATGGACTGGCTCTGGCTCTAAACTTGGTCCTACTGTTTCAGTTTGTCAGACATGTTTTCACAGAAATAATGATGGGGTAGATCATGATCTTGATCATACTGATACAGATGAAGAAGAAGAAGAAGATGACGATGACGGAAGCAGTGACGAAGATGATGGTGATAATCAAGTGGTTCCTTTGTCTTATTCAACTACTGATCAGCCTCGTCCTCCGTCATTGGCGTCAACCTCTTCTTCAAGTAGTGAAGAGTCTACTAGCAGATTTTATAGGACAAGACTAGTTGGTGCCTCCAATTCAAGTATTCGGTTTTCACCTAACAGAACAGATGAAAATGTTCGATCCAATTTTCGTGTATGTCTTTAATTTTCTTCAGTCATACTTTTCTCCCCATTGATTAATGGAGCCAGGAGATTCGAAATATTATACTATTAAAAAGTAAATACACGAATATAAAAAATAATTTTGACCTTATATTACAGTGTAATTTTTCGTCAATGAACCCCCTTCTGCACCCTAGCGCTCTGCCCCTGCCAATAATATTATCTAAAACTATAGTGTGCTCTGTTTCTTCTGCATTTTCAGGGAATTTCAAGACCTGAAGAGAAGGTTAAGAAGAGTTCATGGACTTGGAGATAAAATAGGGAAATTTTCAGATTAAAAGCTACTTTGTTATCTGATGGATGAAGAAAAAGAATATTGGCAGTGATAGATCGTCGATATGAATAAATCTTGGAAGAGTTGTAAATGACACATGAGGTAGCTAGTTTTTCATGTTTCCATCTGCTGTTGACATCAATCATGGAGTTCTTACTTGGAAATTTATAATTGATTATTTCTTACTTGGAAGTTTGCTAAGTCACAAGTATTACTGCATAGACTAAGGATTCTTTATATTTTTCCTTATTTTCTAGATGTGAATCTGTTTTACTTTTTTCATTTACAGCGTCTTTGTGTTTATTTTTGTTTAGTTGAAAAATAATGAAAGCCCCAAAATCAAGATGAGGAAAAGAGATGATTGGACAGACCACCTCTCAATTATAGAAGTCATGGTTTTACTCATTGGCAAGCAAGAATGGTTTTTGCACCAAATACAATAAAAGAATGCACGATATGTTGCTCATTCATACAACAAATAAGATAGAGGCTTATCAATCACATTTTCTTTGATTTCATCTTAGTGTTACGTACGGTTTCTTTGAAAAGGGTGTGATACCATCACCTATTAAGTCGACGAGCGGTTCATCGAGCCATGTAAAAAAGATTTCTTTTTACACGAATAATGCAAATATTTATGTTGGAGAAGGTTGACGTCTAGTCGAATAGCTCTTGCTGGAACAAAGCCTTTTTTTTCTTCGTAGACTTTACAGGTAGCGAAAATATTCTCTCTATTTTCATTGGATAACAATAAGGTCTACCTATGTAGATTCTATCCGACTCCACTATATGAGACTACATTGGGCATGTTATTATTTGTTGTTAACCTCGCGATTGGTCTACTGGTCCAAAACTATATCAAGATGACATTATTTACCAGCTCACATACTTGCCGAGTTAGAGTTACCCATTGGTCCCAAAAACAAGCTCTTACCAATTAAAGTAAGATATTGTTGATTTTCTACTTAGTGGCACGACGTTAAGGAAAGGAAATATAATCACATTCCCTATGTAAGAACTACTTGAGTAGCCTTTTATAGCTAACCAAATAATGTCAAAAGAGGACCCAAATTTAATGATCAGTACTAGCCACCAGCCAACACAACCAAACTTTGAATAATTGAATCTTCTTACCGTGTGTTTGTTAGTCTCAAGTTTCCTTGTCATCGTTTCTATCTTGACATATATGGTCCAATTTCAAACCAAACGGTCCACTTGCTGACTCAAGAAACTCTACAACAACTCTCCTTAATTTCCCCCCCTCCCCCATACAAAACCCAACAACGTATGGAGGGTCCAAAAATTCTAAAAAATATACCAAGTTCCTGTTGTGGTATAAAGTGGGACCTCTTTGACATAGACAAAAATGTGGAGGGTTTGGCATATTCTACTTTTGATTGCTTCAATGGCTATCAATGGACCCTTGGACTCAAATGTCACAACGCAAATTGCTCACTTTAAAAGGATTGTGCATGAACCTGAGACACTTGTCCTTTTTATTGAAAGCTTTGCTCTTTAGCTGAAGCTTTGCATGCTCCACAAGTTTATTTTCTGCACCTCCCTTCCCCTAGCTTTTAAAAATGAAATAATATTGTAGCAACGAATTATTATACATTGCTCAAACTTTTGTTTTTTTCTTCCTCCATAATTTATGATTTGTTTTAAATTACGCATTATTTCATTAAAAATTTAAGTTATTAGCAAAATATAAAATAAAAAAGATAATTTATTTTACGTCTGTAATATGTTCAATCGAGTACATAGAAATATATTTGCGTATGAGTTATGGTAGGACTTGATGCCAAGATTCTCATGTTAAAGTATAATTTTTTATTTTTTTTGGCTTTTTATAATACTTTCACCGTTCCAGTTTATGTGAAACTATTTTCTTTTTGATATGTTCCAAAAAGTATGACCCCTTTTTAAATTTGGAAATAATTTAGCTTAAACTTACAACTCTACCATTAATGAGAAGCTTTTATAACCACATAAATACCCTGGGCCCCATTTTGACTTGTTTAGGACCACAAATTTCAAAAGTCGTTCATTTTTTCTTAAACTTCGTGCCGAATCAAACAGGTTCACATAAATTGAAACGGGGGAGTAATAATGTTGGACCAATCAGTAATTTTCTTTCTCTTTGCTAGGGATGGAATTCGATTTTACGATCTTCATTTCTACTTCAGCAACTATTATGTCAATAATTGGTTGCCTGTTAAAAAGAAGACACTTTTAATTGTTAAAGGATAGAGGATATATAGCCAAGAATCTTGGGATGTAAAAGATGAATTTAATTAGTACAAATAAAAGTTAAGTCGAATATAAAATGTGGAAGCACATGTGCTGAGTTATTAAGGTTTCATTAATTAGATTATACATGTCAGAGTGGAAGATTTAGGGAGAAGCTGACAGCTAAACATAATTTGTTAAGGTTAATGGACATATAATCAAGAATCTTAGGATTGTAATCTTTTGATTAGCATGCGAAGGACCCTTAATCATGACGCTTTTATTAATCTATACCATTAAAATATGTGAGCAGGTGAAGAAGAATACAAAAATGAGATTAACAGACTCAGACATATTAGACGCAAAGTTTTCGACATAACCACGTGCACAACACAGACCCTATTAATAAATTTTTTTGCAATTTGATATCAAATTGACGACATCCCCACGTGCCCCGTAAACATTAGTAGTAATTTAATTGCAATCCGTCAAATTGTTTAATGTTAATGTTAGTATTTAAGATTTAGCCTATGCTTAAATACACGTAAAAATATTACATTATAATCAGTACATTTTAACCAATTGTAGATGATTGTTTACCTTATCTTTTAGCATGTATCATAAAAAGTTACTTGTAATTTTCTCGTTACTTTAACACTATCGGTATGCAAAAAAGTAAACTATAGTACTATAATGTTTTGGAAGTTGTTAACGTTCAAGAGAATTAGGGAATCTAGAAATAAAGAAGTATGTGTGGTCGTAACACATTGCGTAAACAAGAAAATTGGACTCTTTTGATATGTGTGGATATGGTGTTATTATTTTCAAAATTGTATCCACCATAACCAGGGCATAAAATGATCTCTTTTTCTTTCTTTGGTACGGTCTAGCCAGGCTCTTTACACTGAAAATATCTTTGGATTCTGTTTCACTTGATCAGATTTGGTTTGTGTGTTTCAGTTTCACAACCATAAAGACAATGATTCCTAAAAATTTTGCTTTGGTTCGTTGAATCATAGCCATCAAAGTCCACATTGACTTGGCTTTATCATTTTAACAGCACTGATTTACCGCAGTGCGGTTTTTTATTTTCTTTTTCTTTTTCGTTGCTTTTATCAAGATGCACTCAACTTCAAAAACTAGATGATAAGATTTAGATTGTCTAAAGTTATAGGAGACACTAACTAAAAAAATTCAGCAATGTAGGAACTCTAACTCCCTTGTTTCACATGTCTTTAGAGTGTAAATAACATAACAAGGGCCCCAATAATGGATAAACTAACGAACATTAGGTAACTCGATAAGTGCATGGTTATTCTAATATTTGTATTTTGTTTTTACAATATGCCAATATTTATGTTTGTGATATTCAAGTTATTTAAAAGAGAATAGATAGTTGAGAAGTAGAAGAATATAAGAATTTCTAGGGAAAAGAACTGTCTAAATTTTGGACCAAGCAAGGATAAGTCGAAAAGATGTTGGCATTTGATTTGTCCCATATTAGGAGTAAATGATGACACGGAGATATTTTTTTCTTTAGTATAGACAGAAGCGGATCCAGAATTTGAGGCTTATGGGTTCCTATTATAATTTTAAATTAATATTCAATAATATTTGAGTTCACAGTTAGATATTTACGAATATTTAGTGAAATTTCTTAATATAAATATAAGGTTTACGCAAAAGTTACTGGATTCTCAAGAACCCGTAGTCAATGCTCTAGGTCCGCTACTGAGTATAGAGTGTTATATGTTTTAAAGAAGGTGTATTCTTGTTCAAATTTAAGTATGCCAATATACTAAATCTAAATACACTTTAGTCTAAATCTAATCACTTTATCTACAGTTATTAGATTCTTATTCTACAATTGCCGGTCTATTTCATTCTCTCAAGCTAACAATCATGATGCTAAGCAGAAAAACCTAGTCCATAATCATTGATTCCGTTTTATGTGCCTATCTTTAGCCTACACCTGCGGAACTTCAATTTAGTAGTCTAAATTTTTTTTAAAACAAACTTGACTACGACTGATACACTACCCTTTCAAGTATATAAAACTATAAAAGCACAACCAAGGAGTCATTGATTAGTATATGAAGTGTTTCTCTAATATCCTAAATATATATATGTATCATCTTCTACGATAAGTTGTACGCAAAATATCTTAGTAGTAAATTTTTCCAAGCAATGAACAACCTTGAAAAATGGCGATTTCCTATGTTAAAAAAATTGCCAACTTCCTTTCTTTGGCCACCAAAAATGCATAGAAGATGCTTCTCTTCTTTTTTTTCTGAGCTGTAATCTGATGTGTTGATGTACCTCTATGGTTTTGGAACATATCCCCAAATTGACCTTTTTCTTTGCTCTTAACCACTCTATTTCTGACAAATTTCGAGTACATAATTTGAGGTCTCCATCTTTTTTTTTTGTTGGGAATAAGTTCCCCATTTCTTTCTTCCTTTCAAAATGACACCTGCAAAGCAATTAACATTTCGCAACTCTGATCCTAGAAATAGGTAAAAATTGCGCGGGCATTTTATTTGGTCGCACCCATTTAATTTATATCTGCTTTTTAAAAAAAATTTAACTTGGACCCACTTTTAAAATAACTTCAGCTCCCTTTCCCTCGCTGAGCTGAAGTTCACAAGTTATAAAGATAAAACTTCAGCAAACGGGGCTGAAGTTCCCCAGTTACAAAGACAAAGTTTCTCAGCTAGAAACTTCAGCTTTCCCAATTTATAAAGACAATTACAAAGACAAAACTTCAGCTCTAGAACTGAAATTTTGTCTTTGTAAACTGGGGAACTTCAGCCCAGTATGCTGAAGTTTTTGTGGGGAATGCTGAAGTTCCCCAGTTACAAAGACAAAACTTCAACTCTATAGCTGAAGTTCCCCAGTGTAACTGGGGGAACTTCAGCCCCGTATGCTGAAGTTTTTGTTTTTATAACTGGAGAACTTCAGCCCCGTATGCTGAAGTTCCCCAGTTACAAGACAACAACTTCAGCTCTAGATCTGAAGTTCGCAAGCTACTTCAGGCCCGTCTACTAGAATGTTGAAGTTTTGCGTGATTACCTTTGCTACTTCAGCCCCGCATGCTGAAGTTATGCGCAAAAGCGGGTACGGATGCAATTTTTTTTACAAAGCGAATATAAGTTAAAACGTGACACAAAAAGTGAGTACGGATGCAAAAGTCCCTAGAAATAGAGATTTAGGGCGAGTTCTATTAGTTCGCCTAAACATATTGCTTTTAATTGGAATTGCGTCTATATATATGAAAACATTAATATAGACATAATAAGATCACACTCATTATAATTCTATTCTCTATATCTTGTACGTGTATCTGGGTAAAAATAGTACGGTCTAGCCAGTTTTCGGACTGGTCATTCAAAAATAGCCAGTATTTACAAAGTCATTGAAAAATAACCATTATTTAGCTGCAACAAATACCGGTCCAGCATAATATACTGGAAATCGATGCACCTATGTATGAACTTCCAGCATATTACGCTGGAACTCAAACACGCGAAAAGTTCCAGTATATTATGCTGGAGTATTTTTCCGGATTTTGAACATTATTTTCGTTCAGATTTATCTTTACATGAAAACGGGCTAAATTTCGATTACTTTTAAAATTGTGACTGTTTTTGAATGACCACTAGTAAATCTAGCTATTTTTGAACTTCTCCCTCCCTGTACCTGGTCCTAAATGAATAATCCAACTCATCGGACCACTGGACCTCAAAATTTTCTATTCCACACCAAAGATGCACATACCTTTCTCAGCTAGTACACTTACCAAAATGTCACTGAAGATATTTCCTCAGAAATTCTATGTACTGTTAATGTAGAACTTAAGTTGATAGTTGCAGCCTCACCAGACTCCACCCCATTAAATTCTTTTCTCAAATGTATTTTTAATCCTAAAACACCATACAATTACAGTAATAGGCCTTGGAAACTTTTTTTTGAGAAAAGTGGCCCTTCAAGGATTCTTTCTAGCTTGTGGACACTATACTGAACCCTGTTGTAAGTTAACTGACATATAGGATTGTAGCAATTGAATCTCAAAACAAAAGAAAGAGAGAGAGAAGGTAAAATATCAAGAAAAGAAGAAGCAACTCTAATAAGAGAAAAAAGTTCAAGCATAGTTGCAAGTAAATGCAATCAACATGGAACTTTTTGCAAAGCAGCTTCAAAAGACAGATAAAAAGCACGCAGGCAATTTTAAAACCTAAAACAAAGAGAAGAAGCTTATGAACAATAACAGTCATTTCAAACTTCGTTAACTCGAAACACAGAAGACAACCATAAGCAGAAAGATAGCGCTGAAACCACCAAACTCATTTTCCAAACTGCCCACGGCCACACCAAAACCAAGTCTGTCTCACTAGAGTACTTGAACATCTCTGCACCTTCAACTTACTAAAGAAGCCTTCTCCAAATCTGCATAACGAGGAGAGCTTAGGTATCAGCAATGTCATCCAAAACAGCGAGTAAAACATGGTTTGAATTTAATGGAATGACAGGGTATTATTTAGATGGAAGTAATTCTAAGTGCAAAAAGAAAGGCCTGTTTTCTCACGGGATTTTTCCTTTTGGTACGGGTAGAAGACATCAATTTGAAAGGAATCTACTCACAAAGTAGAAAAGGTACCAAAAACTAACAAATCAAACCGACAGAAAGAGGACAAACATTCACACCACTCTATTTTAAGCGTTAAGAAGCCATTTGATAACATTTCCATATTAGCTTATCTCAGCTTTCAAGAATGGTTTTGGAACAGTTTAAATGGGCAGGTGTCCAAAGACTATCAGTACATTTAAGGAAGGGTGGTTAGAAGCAGCCATTTAGAAATTGCAAACACTCAATAATATTTCAATCGTTTATCGCCTATTGAGTCATAAGTTTCCAAGGAATTCCCCTCCCACCGATTGATCAGAATCCAGGTTTAAATTGTACATACACATTCCGTTAATAAGCTTAAGACTATTCATGCATGAAAACTATCAAAATAGCACTTCCAAAATAATTTCCCATTTTAAAGTTGGCCCCCTTGGCACACTACAACAAAGGTCTGACATTACCCAAATTCTACCATCATTGACCTTACTGCTCAAAATTTTAACTCCAATTGTGCCATCTTCATCTCAAAGAAATAATAATATCGTTCATTCAATCTGCATGGTGAAAATGCAGAATGCCACTTAGTGGTGTACTGAAAAGCCATGGCAAACCAACTATATTTCTCACATGTCAAAAAAGGAAAAGATGCAAGAAGTACAAATTAGGGAGCTGGAAAACTAACATAATTCATTGAGATCACGAGATGTCAAGGTTGGTATCAGAGAGGGATCAAAAGTCTGGTTTTCAACTGGAGAACATTCGATGCTGATGCTAGATGTCAGTGCTGAAGAAGGAATGTCAAGTTGAATGTTTCCAACTTCCTTCTTTCACCCTGCACTTCTAAGTACTATGCCCTGAATGATAGGGCCAGCATTTTCTCTTTCCACTTGTATCAACCGTCACCCACCTCCTCTGAACCTCACCCTCCTCTCTCCTTGTTGCCGCCATTTTTACCAGCAACCATCCACATGCCTGATTCAAGACGCCCACCTCCCTCACTCTCCTCAACCTGTATTTATCATCGCAAATTCAGACCTTGATCACCATGACCCCGCTTTGGAAACACTGTTCATTCCTCATCTATCTCTATCGTCACCTTCCTACACACCAGCTTGCACCTACCTCCTCCACAGTGAAAACTTTTTATGCTGCTTACCTTCCTTCCTCCCCCTTTCTCCCATCTAAAACTAATTGGAACCTAGGTTAAAAAGTTTCTTTTGACAGGTGACTTAAGAGAACAAACTATCTAATTAATGGTATTTGATGATAAAAGCCCCAACAACATCTTTAGATGTGCAGCTGACTCTCAAATAGTAATATATCAACAACTAAAACAGGTAGATCTTTTTTCCACAAAGAACTAAAATAGGATGATTAGACAGTTATTTCTCAACCATACTCCTTATAGTTGATTCATTGTTGGTTGAAGACATGAAGATACAAAAGAATTACTGTTCTCTACTAATCGATCATCCAATAGACCAATAGTCCTTTTTGCAAAAATTATTAATTGCTGAGTATTAAAGACGTTAGGTGCAACGCAACAAAATTGGTTCCACAATATTTTGCTAATTATGGGATAGAGAGTTAACTGTTAAGTAATATAAGGAGAACAACATATTGAAGTAACTGAAACTAGATTATCATAATTAGCCAAGAAATTATTTGCAAAGTTCTCAAGTTAGGAAATTAGGGTAGAAAGATCCAAATAAATTACTAATAAGAACAAAGAGATCAGTCTTTTGTGACACCAAATACTCCATGAAAACATGAGCGAAGGGTTGACTTCTCAATGGATCTACTATCAAAGAAAGGGATTTTAAGCAATTCTTCAAAACAAAATATTAATAAGATTGCAGAGTAATAGACCTTTAGTGGTGAAAAAGGACTTTATTCTCACAAGACTTGCCTCCCTAGTCATAAAAAAAAAAAGATACAACAACAACAAAAAAAAACCCAGTGGAATCCCACGAGTGGGGTCTGAGGAGGGTAGTGTGTTAGTAGACCTTACCCCTACATTGTGAGGGTAGAGAGGTTGTTTCCAATAAACCCTCGGCTCAGGAACAGAAAAGGGAGCAATAAACAAACAATAGCAACAACAATGTAATATGACAACCAAAGCAAATGGCCATGTAATAACAAAGATCTCGGAATAGAAAAATACAAGAATAGTGCCAATACTACCGGTAAGAATGACACACCGTGCACCAACAAGGAGCTAGGAATAATAAACTAAGACTAGTACTAATACTGCTTGTGAGACTAGGCATAAGGAAGACAAACTCATTTTTTGGCTACATTTTGGTCGTAACCACAGTTTAAGAATAAGGCAGTCTACAAATGACATGTACAAATTCTAAGCAATAACTTGCAAATTAGAACAACTGGACATGCTCTTTAAAGCAAGAATTACTTGCTGAATACATGATGCAACTTCCATAAAGTAACCACAGTTTAAGAATAAGGCAGTCTACAAATGACATGTACAAATTCTAAGCAATAACTTGCAAATTAGAACAACTGGACATGCTCTTTAAAGCAAGAATTACTTGCTGAATACATGATGCAACTTCCATAAAGTAACCACAGTTTAAGAATAAGGCAGTCTACAAATGACATGTACAAATTCTAAGCAATAACTTGCAAATTAGAACAACTGGACATGCTCTTTAAAGCAAGAATTACTTGCTGAATACATGATGCAACTTCCATAAAGTAACCACAGTTTAAGAATAAGGCAGTCTACAAATGACATGTACAAATTCTAAGCAATAACTTGCAAATTAGAACAACTGGACATGCTCTTTAAAGCAAGAATTACTTGCTGAATACATGATGCAACTTCCATAAAGTAGCAGTAGAAGAGTCCCATTAGTACTAGGAGGAGTGAATGCTTAAAGCAAAGCTCAGCTTTAATATCTATGCTTATTATGAAAACCACATATTGAGTTCTCTATTAACCCAAACATTCTAATAAATTTTCAGAATTACGTTTAAGCTGGAAGACCGAGCCTGAGGAATAAAACAATCCCCTTAAATGAACCAACTATCGAGATAGTTAACATTTAGCTTTGATTTTGAAAAATAAAAGCAATGTCATCAGAGAAATCAAGTAAGAACCAACAGAATAAAACAGCCAGACAAGAGAAAACTAAATTGCCAAGTTAGAACTTGCTTTGCAACTTTCAGTTGATACTCTTGATAAGTGCGAGTATCAGTAATGGTGTTGTTTGTGGGAAGAAGAGGGTTTACCAGTAACCAAAAACATGATCATGTGGAATAAATCAAATTCGCCACCAGGACAGGGAAGAGGGTTCAAGGACGTACATACAAGGTAGCACAACTTCAGGGAACAAAACTAGGTAGCAGATAAACTAGCTAAATATGGAAGCAATATGCACCTGACTAATAGTACCTGCATAGATCATTTTGCAGTTCCTCGTTTATTGGCCTTGGAGGTACAAAAGGCAGACAAATTAGAAACTACTTATCCTAGAAGCATAACCATACGTAATAATGCTACACAGTATGAAATGTTTATCTTTAATACATAAATATTATCTTTTGTAGCCAAAAAGAATAGCACAAGGTGGAGGCTGGCATTGACATTTCTTTTCTTTTCTTTTTCTCAATACGCTATATTATTCTTGGTTATGCTTTTTATGAATTTTTTTGTACCAAAGATGCATGTGGACAGCACACAAAACGCCCAAACTAAAATGCAGAGCATTGAGAAAGCATAAGCATGATATTCCAAGGAAAAGATAGGACAACTTAGGTAGTTGAACGTGCAGAACTAATGAGTTCAAGGGGAGGAGGATGAAAAAGAGACGAAATCTTTTTTCTAGCAAAAGTTAAATTATATCTACTAGATTAACCATGACGAAATTTATTCTCCTAAACTTTGCCCCAGCAATCCAAATGCAGCTAATGGTGTATCATCTACTACTGAAGCACAACAAGACATATGTATACCAGCTCAGAAAATGACACAAGAACACAGTGATAAAGGGGAAGATAAGACAAAAAAAACAAAATAAATGATCAAAGTGAAATAGACAAACCCTGCTCACAGACTACAACCCCATAAAATTCTCCTATAATAAATACATGACTCATGTAATCAACAACCATCCAATGGTAGAAAAACAAAATAAAATTTGCTTAGCTGATTGTGGCATAAAACTACATTCAGTCCATTTACTCGCTGATAATCAAACTCCTAGATGGAGTAATTACAACAGACCACTTTCACAGACCTAAAGGTTACACAAAAAGATTCAAAGACAAAAGTACAAAAGCATGAGCCATCATATAAAGTTACGACCTTTGAGGTAGTAGTCGACATCCAATCATTCAAAGAAAACTCATATATCAAAAACCATACAGAATCAATGCCTACTTGCAAGGAAATTACAAATTGTACTCACTAAGATATACCTGCAGCTTTATCCTCGGCATCATGGTATATAGGTTCATCCTCAGGCACAGGGTGAAGAACCCCATCTGTCTCTTTTTTAACTGAACCTTCATTTGCATCATCAGCAACAACCCCATCTTTTTCATCAGGATATCTAACAACAACAACAGGGCAAACACAATGATGCACACAATAATCACTTACACTACCTAGCCTCCCTCCTTTTATGCTACGCCTCGAAGCACCAAACCCTCTACTCCCCATTATCACTGCACTCAAACCCAACCTCTCTACTTCAAGACACAGCCTTTCTTTCATATCATGATCCTTCACTATATGAATCTTGAACGGTATATTCCCTTCAACGAGCGGCTGTGCTAAATCATTAGCTTTTGTAGTTGTGAAGTTATCAAAATCATCTTCTAATTTCTGCTGCGATTCTTCATTTGTAGTGTCGTCAAGGGGAACATCAATAGCACCCCAATCAGCGCCGTAGAGGACGGAAGTTGGCCTGACGTGGAGGAGGATAACGGCATCACCTGGTCGGAGGTAATTTTGGACGGCCCATTTGACGGCGTAAGCGCTTTCGTCGCTAAGATCGACTGCGATAGCGATCTTTCGATTGGCGCGTGAAGTGGGTGTTCCGGATGGGAAACGTGGGGATGCAGGTTGGTGCATGATCGCCGTCGGTGGTCGGTCAGATTCTGCCGGTGGCTTTTTTGGTGATGCCATAATGGAGAACTGGAAATGGGTATTGGAGAATTTGGAAAGTTATTGAGTTTTTTTTTATCTCCGATGTGTGTCTGTTTTTCTTCTTGGGACGGAAGAGAATGATAATTGATGATGTGTGGGAGAAGAAAGGTTACAGG
Source organism: Nicotiana knightiana (assembly GCA_005239525.1). Lineage (NCBI taxonomy): Eukaryota > Viridiplantae > Streptophyta > Magnoliopsida > Solanales > Solanaceae > Nicotiana > Nicotiana knightiana. The sequence goes on from ML378699.1 coordinate 46,029, forward strand.
AATTAGCTGGATCGAGTGTACTAGAAGATGTTCTTCTTATTTTTAACTAATGTGAAATGGTCAATATTTTGACTTTTGGCTAACCCTATCCAGTACAATACAGAACACTTTGATTATACTGTATTTAATTTAATTTCAGTTTTTTAAAATAAAATTGGATCTAATAATAGTATTTTAGTACCTTTCTTTTCCTTATCTCATTTTTTTGGCACCTCTGGCTTTTCTGTTTTTCTTCTTCTTTACTTTTGTCCCCCCTCTCTCTTTGTGCCATTCTTCCCGTTCAAAACAAAAAACAAAGGGCATAATACCTAGATGGCTATTTAAACTTGGCTCACTTTTTTAATTTACCGTCTCAATTTGGCCCTATATCAATTGGCTATCTGTGTTTATTAACTTATGTGTCGATTAAATACTGCTCACTTATCTGGCACAAAAATCTTAGCACGTGTAAGAAAACGCTTTTGACGTGTAAGGCTATTCCAATTAAGAACAGCTGCATATTTTTATTTCACATCATATCCACACCAAATTCTTTTCATTCTAGATTAGCCCCAACCCAAATTAAACGCCCCATTCACAAAGTAAAAAACCTAAACTATCTTCATCTCTCTTCTAAATGCTCTTTATCAGAGAATAACTTTTTCTTCTGATTAGGGTTAATGGTAAGTGATTGTATTCCCTTCCTCAAAAAATAGCTTCAATTTCGATTTTAGAAGTCGATTGGGGTTCATAATAGGTAAAAGTCGAAGTGGATTAGGGCTGGTCGACGAAGCTACTTGTTCGTGGGCTATTGTTGTAAGAGGAGCTACTGGTTCGTGGAATACCGTTGCTTGTGGGGAAGAAAACAAGACACATAAATTCTCTTTTAACCTTCTTCATTGTCATATTCTTATTTAGGGTATTATTGAAATTTGGTCGCAAAACTAGGTTGGTTCTGTTTGTGTGTGCATGTGATACTGTATTTTATCAGTGATGGCAAAATTTATATCTACTAGTTTTCACTATGGGGGACATTTATCTTTGGTCGATTCCCAAAGTATCTTGGAGAAAGAAATGTTGTAGCTTTTTCTATTAATAAAGATACATTTTTTTGTCATTGAGCTTTGTTCATATACTAAAGACTTAGGATATGTCTCAGTGGATGATCTTTTTTATTTTGATTCAAAAAGTTCAAAATTTATGTGCTTGAACAGTGACTCTCAACTATTAGAGCTTATTAGTGACTTAAAGCATGGGGACATTTTGGACATATATATGCAGCATGAAATAGATAACCCTGAGGTAGCTGGTGTAGGCTTAGTTGTTGGGCCTGATGTAGCTGAAACTGGCTCAATAAATGTGTCTGGTCTAGTAGTTGGGTCAAAGAATACTACTAGTGAGCTTTTTTATATAGAAAGTGGTCCAAGGTGGGATTTGGGATACCTAGAAGATGTTGGAATAGTGGAAGGGGCAAACATATATGGGGCAAAACTTAAGGAACTTCCTGTTGATACCTTTGAAGATCTAAATATAGATTGGATTGATTCTGAGCTTGAAAGTGACTCAAAATTGCAGGCTCTTCCTGAAAAGGATGACACTGATGCTGATAATGAATTGAGGGCTTTTAGAGATGAAAGAAGATTTAAAAAGGCTGCCAAGAATGCCAGTTTAATGAGAAGAGAAAGGATGCCAACAATGATGAGCAAAGAAGAAAGAAACTTGCAGATGCTGAAGAGGTTATTTTGGGGGAAGCTGGAATAGATAGAGGATTTGAGGACATTGGAAAGAACAAGGCTGCCAGGTAATGTTGGTAAATTAGGAGGAGATGAGGAATACATTGATAGTTCATACATAGATAGTAATGATAATCAAGATGAATTAAATCTAGATGCTGAAAAAGGTGTCCACTTGCCTAGAAGAAGGAAAAGCAACAAGGTAAGGTATGATCCAGATTATGAAGTTGACATATGTGAACTTGGCATGGTATTTGAAAATGCAGAGCTATTTAGAAAAGTTGTAGTTGAATACGCAGTTGAATATAAAGTGCAGTTAAAATTGAGGCCTAATGATTCATGAAGAGTTAGGGTGAAGTGCAAGGGCAAAAAATGTAAATGGCTATTGCCTGCTAGTATTGATTCTGCTTCCGGTGATTTTATTGTCAAGAACTTCTACCGTGTTCATAAGTGCCCCACATATAGTAAGAATAAGTTATGCACTTCAAAGTTCATTGCTAATAAATTTAAGGAGAGAATCACATCCCAACCTGGAATTTCAATACTGAAAATTCAGAATTTAGTGAGGTATAAATTGGGGTTGTATGCTAGAAGATCTATGTGTTACAGGGCTAAAATGAGAGTTATTAAACAATTTATGGGTGTTTGCAAAGAGAAATTTTCAAGACTATGTGATTATGCTAAAATAATCAAACAAACAAATCCTGGAAGCTCATGTTGGATTAGGATTGATAGGGAAACAGAACCTGGGAAGAATCCGTTTGTGTACTTTTATGTCTGCTTTGATGCTTTAAAAAAGGGCTGGCTTGAGAGGTATATGTAACGACCCGGTCTGTCGTTACGTAAAAACCTGCATTATAATTACTGTTATTGACTTGTTACAGATTGATTATTCTATTATTGATGTGTTAGAGTTGATAAGCTTGAAATCGGAATGGTTATATGAGAATTCAGTCACTTAGTCCTTAAGAATAGCCTTAAAATGAGAAAAAGTCAACTAAGAGTTGACTTATTGGAAAACAACCTCGGAATGCGAATTTATGGTTCGAATAGCTTCGTTAGGTGATTTGAGACTTAGGAGTGTGTTCAGAATGATTTTGGGATGTCCGGTGTAGAATTAGGCTTGAATTGGCGAAAGCTAGTTTTCGGCGATTTCCGGAAGGCAGTGGAAAATAGGCTATCGGGGTCGGAATAGAATTTCGACAGTTGGAACAGGTTCGTAATGTCATTTTGGATGTGTCTGCAAAATTTCAGGTCAATCGGAGTTGTTTTGGATAGTTTCGGCATCATTGGATGATTTTAGAAATTTTAAAGTTCTTAGGCTTGAATCCGATGTAAATTTATTGTTTTGATGTTAGTTTTGGTGTTTTGAGAGTGCAACTAAGTTTGAATGATGTTATGGGATGTGTTGGTAACTTTGATTGGGGTCCCGAGGGGCTCGGGATCGATTTCGATTGGTTAACGGGCATTTTGGACTTAGAGCAATTACTGATTTCTGGTGTCAGTGCAACAGATTTTTACTCTCTACGATCGCGTAAAGGGAGTCGCAATCACATATTTTACACCATTGTTGTACAAAAAAGAGCTTTGGGGACGAATTTTGAAGAGGAAAATCCTTGTTCTTCATAGAGGTAAGTGTTTTGATTATTAAAACTCGATCATGAATGATTATAGAACATAAAACCAGTGTAAATTCATGAAAAATCAGTAGAAAAATTGGATTTTTGGGCTTGAGATTTTGAGACCTTTAAGGGTCGATTTGAGGGGTCAAACGAACTCCGATTTTGGTGTTCTTTATATGTACGGACTCGTCAAATAATGAAGAACAGTTTGTTATAAAAATTTCTGCATTTTGGGACGTGGGCTCGGGGGTCGGGTTTGACCAATTTCGGGATTTTTGAGTATTTTTGATACATTTCGATTGGGATTAGTTCCTTAGCATATTATCATAATATACATCTGATTGTTGGTAGATTTGGAGCACTCGGAGGCCGAATTTAGTGGCAAGGGCACACGCGCAGTAGTGTGTTAGCCGATTTTGAGGTAAGTAACGTTTCCAAACTTGGAACTAAGGGTTCAAAACCCAAACTATTTGATATTTGTTGTTAATTAAGGTGACGCACATGCCAAGTGATGGGCATGCGGGCGTTTACCGAATATTTGTAGACTGGCTCATCCCATGGCATTGTCTACTGGTTATCCCAGACTGATATTGTACTGTGAAGGTGGTAATTACCTTGAACGAAATAGAAATCATGCTAGGTATAAATGTTAAGGCTTCACGACCATGTGTTTAGACCGGAATGGTCGATTATTGTTGTCTCTATCTGTGATTATTGCTTTCATGTACTCAGTCCTGTTATAGTATATGTTTCATGCCTCAATCTCGTAAGTCGCTAGTTTATTCTATATTATCATTTGTTTGGGCTGATTTTCATATGTTAGAGCATTGTGAGTGAAGCTGGAAGGTACTGAATGAGTGAGGCTTGAAGCCTGGTTTTGAGACAGTTATGAGGTTGGACTAAACACCGCAGCGATCCTGAAATAATGCCTTCGTTGGCTTGATATAACGCTTGGACTGAAAGGAGCCCCTCCGGAGTCTATACACCCCCAGTGAGCGCACAGATATTCCGGAGATGGATTTCTCTATGGTTATTATGTTCCGGAGATGGATTTCTCCGTGGTTATTATGTTCCGGAGACGGATTTATCCGTGGTTATCAAGTTCCGGAGATGGATTTCTCCGTGGGGTCTGGATTGGCCTTTTTCCTCAGTATTTGGTGACTGTGTCACTTGTGATCATGTAATATCCGGGATGGACTTCCCTGGGCCTGAAGGTCGTATTCTAGTACTGAATGGACCATCTTATGAGAGAGTGATTATTGAGTACACATCATTTATGGATCTATATGCATTCATGCTAGTATGCAGAGTTACAAACATATCTTGATACATCGTGTTCAGTTCCTGATATATTACTGTCATGTCCAATTTATATACTGTTGTTTGAATTTATCGGAGGTCTAGTCCGTCACTACCTCTCAACCCGTAGTTTGGTTTCGTTACTACTGAGTTGGTGTACTCACGTTACCCCCTGCATCTTGTGTGTAGATACAGGTACAGCGGAATTTAGCTCAGGTCAGGGAGCACAACAGTTTCATCAGGGTTGACGAGGTAGCAGCTGGCGACCGTGATCTCGTCTTCTCTTTCCTTTCTACCTGTCGTATTTATTTTCAGACTATGTTAGTCATTTCTTTTGATTGTACTAAGTATTAGCAGCTCATGACTGTGTGACACTGGATCAGGGGTTAGTAGGGTTTGGTCTTTTGATTTAATAAACTGGTTTTCCCAAAAATATTGAATTTATTATTATTATTATTATTATTATTATTGATTTCATACTTGTTAAAAAGGGCGTTATATGGGAAATTGTATTTTGTTAGATAAAATGGGTGGCTTGCCTAGTTCCACAACAGGCTCCATCACGACTCCGAAAATGGGTCGTGACAAGTTGGTATCAGAGCGCTAGGTTAAATAGGTCTCACCAGTCATGAGCAGGGATAGTAGAGTCTTGCGGATCGGTACGGAGACGCCTATACTTATCTTCGAGAGGCTACAAAACCTTTAGGAAAAATCTCACATTCTTTGAATTCTGTCGTGCGACTCTGTTGAACTCTAAAACTAAATTTATGTTACTTTCATTCTCTCACAGATGGTGAGGACTAGTGCTAGTGATAGTGGTGACCATATCCCAGCAGGACCAGCCCGAGGTCGAGGCCGCGGTCTCAGCCTTGGCAGAGGGAGGGGTGCAGCCCGCACAGCAGCCGGGGCAGCACCTGTGGACCCTCCTATTATTCAGGAGCAGGTCCCCGCAGCTGAGATCCTAGCGGGGCAGACTCAGGCACCAGCAGTGCCCATTGTGATTCCGGGTCTTCAGGAGACCCTAGCCCAGATTTTGACGGTGTGCACCAGCTTGGCACAGGCCGTCTCTATGTCTACTACTGCTACTACTTCTCAGGCCGGGGGAGGCATCCAGACTTCAGCTGCCCGGACACCTGAGCAGGTCACCAGGGACTTCAGACACCTGGGGCAGCCCCAGTGCAGCAGATTGCTCCGGTACAGGATTATGTGGTCCCAGCTTTAGCTGATGATGAGCAGCGTAGGTTGGAGAGGTTCAACAGACTCCAGCCTCCGACTTTTAGGGGTACAGAGGGCAAGGATGCCCAAGCCTTGTTGGACAAGTGTCAGAGGATACTACGTACTGTAGGGATATTAGAGGCCAGCGGGGTTCCATTCACTACATTCAAGTTTTTAGGAGTTGCACTTGCTTGGTGGGAGGCCTATGAGAGGCATAGACCCATTGATACAGCGCCCCTTACATGGCACCAGTTCTCCATTCTCTTTCTGGAGAAGTATATACCACAGTCTCACAGAGAGGAGCTGCGCAGAGAGTTCGAGCAGTTGCGTCAGGGAGACATGACCTCGACGCAGTATGAGATGAGGTTCTCTGAGTTAGCCCTTCATTCCATCTGGATAGTTCCCACAGACAGGGAGGGGATTCGGAGATTTGTTGATGGTCTCGCTTACCAGCTACGGGTTTTTCTGACCAGGGAAAGGGTATCTGGTGCTTCTTTTGAGGAGGTAGTTGACATAGCCAGGGAGATTGAGTCAGTGCGCCGCTAGGAGCGCGTAGAGAGAGAGAGGCCAAGAGGCCTCAAGGTTCTGGTAATTATAGTGGTGATCACTCGGGAGGTCAGTCTTGGCACAGCAGAGGCAGACCATTCAGTCCTCCTCCGCCAGCCCGTCCAGCTTATTGTGGTGCTTCATCAGGACACGGTCCCCATAGCTCTCATCCGGACCGTTCCTCATTTAGTGCACTTACAGCCCAGAGCTCATCCCTGCCACCATCGGTTCAGGGTTCCTCAGCAAATGGTTCTTCTAGCAGCTACCATGGTCCCAGGGGTTCCCTTCAGTCCCCATCGCCAATTGCTGGTAGAGGTTGTTTTGAGTGTGGGGATCCGGGTCACATCAAGAGGTATTGTCCCCGCTTTATTGTAGTTCATTTCAGCACAGGAAATAAGCTCCAGCTTCAGCACCAGTTTCTACACCACCCGCTCAGGCAGCCAGGGGTGGAGGTCAGTCAGTCAGAGGCCGCTCTAGAGGTGGAGGTCGGTCAGGTGGAGGACATGCCCGTTCCTATGCACTTCCGGGCAGACCAGATGCCATAGCTTCAGATGCAGTGATTACAGATATTATCTCAGTCTGTCACCGGGATGCTGCAGTATTATTTGATCCTGGTTGTACGTATTCATATGTTTCTTCATACTTTGCACATTTCTTGGATACACCCCGTGAGTCCTTGTTTTCAGTTGTTCATGTGTCGACTTCGGTGGGGGATACTGTTGTGGTAGACCGGGTGTACCGGTCTTGTATTATATCTATTGGGGGTCGGGAGACCTGGGCAGATCTATTATTACTTAGCATGTTTGACTTCGATGTGATTTTAGGCATGGATTGGGTATCCCCATACCATGCGGCTCTCGACTGCCACGCCAAGACCGTGACCTTAGTGATGCCCGGATTGCCAAGGATTGAGTGGAGAGGTTCGGTGGAGTACGTGCCTAGCCGGGTGATTTCCTTTCTAAAGGCTCATTGTATGATTGGGAAGGGGTGTGAGTCATATCTGGCCTTTGTGAGGGATGTTAGTAGTGAGACTCCTTCCATTGATTTTGTTCCCGTGGTCTGTGAGTTCTCGGACTTTTTCCCAGCAGACCTGCCAGGCATGCCACCTGATAGGGACATTGATTTTGATATTGACTTATTGCCTGAGACCCAGCCTATCTCTATTCCTCCTTACCGCATGGCCCCAGCAGAGTTGAAGGAACTGAAGGAACAACTTCAGGAACTCCTAGATAAGGGGTTCATTCGGCCTAGTGTGTCGCCTTGGGGTGCACCGGTGTTGTTCGTAAAGAAGAAGGATGGATCCATGCGTATGTGCATTGACTATAGGCAGCTGAACAAGTACGGTGAAGAACCGGTATCCTTTGCCCCGTATTGATGACTTGTTCGATCAGCTTCAGGGAGCTAGGGTGTTCTCCAAGATCGACTTGAGGTCTGGGTACCATCAGCTGAAGATTCGGGATTCTGATATTCCGAAGACTGCTTTTAGGACCAGATATGGCCACTATGAGTTTCTGGTTATGTCTTTTGGGNGCGTATGTGCATTGACTATAGGCAGCTGAACAGTTACGGTGAAGAACCGGTATCCTTTGCCCCGTATTGATGACTTGTTCGATCAACTTCAGGGAGCTAGGGTGTTATCCAAGATCGACTTGAGGTCTGGGTATCATCAGCTGAAGATTCGGGATTCTGATATTTCGAAGACTGCTTTTAGGACTAGATATGGCCACTATGAGTTTCTGGTTATGTCTTTTGGGCTGACCAATGCCCCAGCCGCGTTCATGCATTTGATGAACAGCGTGTTTCAGCCTTACCTTGATTCATTCGTTATTGTGTTCATTGATGACATCCTGATGTACTCTTGTAGCTAGGAGGAGCACGCTCAGCAATTGAGGGTTGTGTTGCAGAGATTGAGGGAGGAGAAGCTTTATGCAAAGTTCTCCAAATGTGAGTTTTGGCTTGGTTTGGTAGCTTTCTTGGGACACATAGTGTCTAGTGAGGGTATTAAGGTGGACCCGAAGAAGATAGAGGCGGTGCAGAGTTGGCCCAGACCGTCCTCAGCTACGGAGATTAGGAGTTTCTTGGGTTTGGCGGGTTATTACCGTCGCTTTGTGGAGGGATTTTCTTCTATTATTTCACCTTTGACCAGATTGACCCAGAAGGGTGCTCCATTCTGATGGTTCGATGAGTGCGAGGAGAGCTTTCAGAAGCTCAAGTCAGTATTGACTACAACTCCAGTATTGGTATTGCCTACAAGTTCGGGTTCTTACACAGTCTATTGTGATGCTTCTAGAGTTGGATTGGGAGCAGTTTTGATGCAGGACGGCAGGGTGATTGCCTACGCGTACAGACAGTTGAAGGTGCACGAGAAGAATTATCCAGTGCACGATCTTGAGTTAGCTGCCATCGTTCATGCCTTAAAGATTTGGCGGCATTACTTGTATGGGGTACAGTGTGAGATTTTCACTGATCATCGTAGCTTGCATTATCTGCTAAGGCAGAAGGACTTGAATTTGCGCCAGAGGAGATGGTTAGAGCTTCTTAAATACTATGACTTAACTATTTTGTATCACCCAGGAAAGGCCAATGTAGTGGCCGATGCCTTGAGTCGCAGAGCCGAGAGTTTGGGGAGCCCAGCTTACCTTTCAGCAGCAGATCTACCGCTAGCACTTGATGTTCAGGATTTAGCGAGACAATTGGTGAGATTGGATTTATCAAACCCTCCACGAGTGGTAGCTAGCATGGCTTCCCGGTCTTCTTTATTCGATCAGATTAAGGCACGACAGTATTATGACCGCCACTTTTTAGTTCTTCGGGATAGAGTTCGTCAGGGTGATGCCCGGGATGTGACTATTGGTGATGATGGAGTTATGAGGATGCAAGGCCGTATTTACATGCCCAATGTGGATGGTATTCGAGAGTTGATATTAGCAGAGGCTCACAGTTCACGGTATTCTATTCATCCGGGTGCCGCGAAGATGTACCAGGATCTGAGACAGCAGTATTGGTGGAGGCGGATGAAGAGAGACATTGTGGAGTACGTAGCACGGTGTCTCAACTGCCAACAGTTCAAGTATGAGCACCAGAGACCAGGTGGATTACTTCAGAGGTTAGATATTCTGGAGAGGAAGTGGGAGCGGATCACCATGGACTTTGTACTTGGGCTTCCGCAAACTTCGAAGAGTTTTGATGCTATTTGGGTCATTTTAGATAAATTGACCAAGTCTGCGCACTTCATTCCTGTCAGCACTTCTTATACTTCAGAGCGGTTAGCTGGTATTTACATTAAGGAGATTGTCCGATTGCATGGAGTTCCGGTTTCTATTATTTCTGACAGAGGTACTCAGTTCACATCTCAATTTTGGAGGGCCGTACAGAGAGGTATGGGTACTGAGGTAGAGTTGAGCACTGCATTTCATCCTCAGACCGACGGGCAGTCGGAAAGGACTATTCAGATTTTAGAGGACATGTTACGGGCTTGTGTGATTGATTTTGGTGGTTCATGGGATCAGTTCCTGCCACTAGCGGAGTTTGCATATAATAACAGCTACCAGTCCAGTATTCAGATGGCCCCGTATGAGGCTTTATATGGTAGGAGGTGTAGATCTCCGGTTGGTTGGTTCGAGCCTGGTGAGGCTACGTTATTGGGCACAGATTTGATTCAGGATGCATTGGAGAAGGTGAAGTTGATTCAGGAGCGACTTCGCACGGTGTAGTCTAGACAAAAGAGTTATGCAGATCGGAATGTTCGGGATGTGTCTTTTATGGAAGGGGATAAGGTACTGCTGAAGGTATCACCCATGAAGGGTGTTATGAGGTTCGGAAAGAGAGGAAAGCTAAGTCCACGGTTTATTGGTCCTTTTGAGGTGCTTCAGAAGGTGGGAGAGGTGNGTGTTGATGCTCAAAAAATATGTGGGTGACCCGTCTCATGTGTTAGACTTCGGCACAGTTCAGCTCGAGGATCATATGTCTTATGAGGTAGAGCCAGTGGTTATTTTGGCTAGCGAGAAAGGATATAGCTTCAATGAAGGTCCAGTGGAGAGGTCAGCCAGTGGAGGATGCTACTTGGGAGACCGAGCAGGAGATGCAGAGCAAATATCCTCACTTGTTTGAGACTCCAGGTATGTTTCTAGACCCATTCGAGGACGAACGTTTGTTTAAGAGGGGGAGAATGTAACGACCCGATCTGTCGTTATGTAAAAACCTGTATTATAATTACTGTTATTGACTTGTTACAGATTGTTTATTCTATTATTGATGTGTTAGAGTTGATAGGCTTGAAATCGGAATGGTTATATGAGAATTCAGTCACTTAGTCCTTAAGAATAGCCTTAAAATGAGAAAAAGTCAACTAAGAGTTGACTTATTGGCAAACAACCTCGGAATGCGGATTTTATGGTTCGAATAGCTTCGTTATGTGATTTGGGACTTAGGAGTGTGTTCAGAATAATTTTGGGACGTTCGGTGTAGAACTAGGCTTGAATTGGCGAAAGCAAGTTTTTGGCGATTTTCGGACGGCAGTGGAAAATAGGATATCGGGGTTGGAAGGGGATTCCGACAGTTGGAACAGGTTCATAATGTCATTTTGGATGTGTATGCAAAATTTCAGGTCAATCGGAGTAGTTTTGGATAGTTTCGGCATTGTTGGATGATTTTAGAAATTCCAAAGTTCTTAGGCTTGAATCTGATGTAAATTTGGTGTTTTGATGTTAGTTTTGGTGTTTTGAGAGTGCAACTAAGTTTGAATGATGTTATGGGATGTGTTTATAACTTTGGTTGGGGTCCCGAGGGGCTCAGGATCGATTTCGGTTGGTTAACGGGCATTTTGGACTTAGAGCAATTGTTGGTTTTTCTGGTGTCAGTGCAACAGATTTTTACTCTCTGCGATCGGGTGAAGGGAGTCTCGATCGCATAGAGAATTTCGAGAGGGGGTAGGATTTACACTCTGCGATTGCATAAGTGGGCTCGCGATCACAGAGGTCGAGCAAGGCAGGCATCGCGATCGCGATCGCGTAGGGATAAGGCAGGCGCGTGGGGACGAGGTCGATTGGTCTTTGCGATCGCGCGAGGGGAGCTGCGATCGCGTGGGGTTGAAGAGTGGTGCTCCGCGATCGCGACAGGGAGTCCGC